>JACN01133497.1:0-13228 GCA_000787155.1 Scartelaos histophorus | reverse complement strand
CCTCCAACTGATCATAGTCATAGTCACTACTTGCTTTATAGATGCCACCAGGATAAAAGTCCTATATTGATAGTCATAGTCACTACTTGCTTTATAGATGCCACCAGGATAAAAGTCCTATATTGTTATGAGTTTTAAACCATGTTATAATGTTATTATCTCATCCAAACAGACATGGAGTTGTGTTTTGTTTCATTCACACATGAGTGAGTATTTTTTTTCTTATTAGTCTCCATCTCCAAAGCTCAAAATGCTCTGTTCCATGTTGTGATGTCATGAAGCAGTGTTTTTTTCAAGTTAACAGCTCCAGTAGAGATTGGCAGTTCCAGGACTGAAATGAGCTGAATGATTCTGGTGAAAGCGAGTGGAGTTTAAAAAACACAATGGAGCATTTCCGTTATTACCACATGGCATCACAAGATGGAAGTTTTCTGTTTGAGAGCCTGTTTACATGAGAACGCTTGCAGGTAAAAACTACAAAATATTTTATCAGAAGTGCGTTTTGAGATGGCATTTTTGGATCTTAAAAAACGCAAAAATCTGAAACCACCGTCCACCTCAGAGTGTGAAAGTTGAATATGCTCTTCCATAGTGTTTCCATCTACACTGCACAAGACACAAAACTCTGGTCAGATTGGCTTACTTTATGTCAAATGCAAACAGTTCCAAAGTGTATCACAGCACCACCTAGAGGCCTGGCATGCACCCAGTCGAACTCCCCACACATTTGCGTCACCGTATGCATGCTGAAAATGCTCATCTAAACGTGGAATTAAAAGTGAAGACGCAACGCCACTTGCGTCTTCTGTTCAGAGGTCGTCATATAAACGTAGCCGAAGAGAAGAACTCAGGCTAAACATGCAGGATTTATGTGCTAAAGAAAACAATGAACCAAAACACAACACAGGTCTGTTTGTGATCAGGAAACAACATTATAACAGATTAGAAAATAGCACAAGATGGGCCCTTTAATTCATAATGAACCAGAGTTAGGAGTTAGACCATTACAGGTGCTCTACCCACTTTTTTCATATAATAAAATACAATAAGCTTTGCTGCAGTACCGATATATCGTAAGGGCGTCTCTTAGAATAACCACGAGACACATAATGTCTGTATCTAATTATACAGCATCATCTTCTCTGCAAAATAGGAAGTGCTGTGTTAGCATGCTAATATCTGTTAGCTTAACCATGAGGTAAACTCTCCTTTGAAAGTTTTCTCATTCAGTCAATGCCGTGAGTGATTAGCTGAGTAAGTGAGCAAAACATTAGGATTGCTCACAGTTTAAAATGTTTCAACCTTTAAATTCAACTTTTAAGCATGTTATAGTTTCTTCCTCTCACCATTGACTCTCTCAGAGTTGTATTTGGAGTGACTCGTGCATGTCTGAACAATCTTTAATCACTTATTTTTGTAATGCCATATCGCCAATAAATCCCTGTTTTCAGCACCACTGGCACATGCCCACTGCTCTCTACTTACTTCGATCTTCTTCATCATTTTCATCACTTCATTTTCTTAATCAGTGATACACATAGGATTTGGCAGTGCCACGTAGAAATTTTGGTACAAATGGAAAAAAAAAAAAACTCACTAGTGTGATGTGCAGCTATCCATCGGAGTCAGCTCCCATTGGGCATCCCATTTTTCCAAAGATGAAGGCAGCAGACTTTTATTAAATCTTTTTAGCTGAATATTGTGATTGCAAATTTTAACACAGTTGGTCTTTTTTAAAATGAACTTGTTCTGTTTTTCATGTTTTAAAACAAGCTTAATTAAGGCTTAGTAACTATTTAATTAACGGGTTTGGAGATGGGGTTGGGAGTTAGTTAAGGACTGACCCTGAATCATTCAAATAAACTGCTGGTTCAGGTTGAATGGATCCCTGTGCTTTATTCAGTCTAATTAGCTGTATTATTATGTCACTCTGGACTTGTTCATCTAATAATAAAGGATTTGTGTCATGATCCTAATTTTTGTGTCCATAAACAAGGCAGGTCCCTGTGATGTGAGTGTGTGTGGTGTGTGTGCGTCCCCTCGCTGTGCCAAACCCCCTCACACAGGTCTGAATGCCGTGGCGCTGTCCTTGGTGCTGAATGTTCTCCTGTGTAATAGCAGACAGTGAGAGCAGCTGGGCACATCCCTGTAAAAGAGAGGTGATTCTGAGGCGTTAATGGGGTCGTTTGCAGTTATGGGCAGTCTTTGAACTTGTCAAATTTGGGACTTTATGATAATGCTTCAATACCAGATACTTCCAGGTGTGGAGAGAGACAGATTTCTCTATAAATTACATGGTATCGATTACAAATATTTAAGAGGAAAATTCACAAATGTTTATCATCAAACGTCAGTCACTTCTACTGATACTTTACAATTGATGTCATCAGCATTCTCTGGGGATGTGATGCTAACTGTGGGCATGTCTCTGTCTGAAGCTCAGTTACTCAAATTAGACTTTAATCTGAGCTTTAATTTAAAGCAATCTGTAATCTTGCACACCAGGAGGGATTCGTGCTGTATTTGTGAGCTCACAAATTCACGAGAATCCATCTTGGCTCCTCTGATGCGATAGAGCCCAAAAGGTTAAGGGCGACCATCGTGTCACAGCATTGAGATTTGTGCAGAGTCAAAGAAAAAGCTTGTTCCTCTGTTGCGAAGCTTCAACCAATCAGATTCAAATGGTCATCTTGATGCTCTAAGACTTCAACCGTTTTCATTTCACATGCTCAGACCTGCACAAATCACTCCAAATGTAACTTCAAGAGAGCAAATGAGAAGGAAACAACTCGAATATGGTTAAAAGCTCTAAAGTACAATTAAAATGAACAGTTTCTTATATTGTCCTGAAATTGGACCTGATCATGTGACCATCTCAAACAGGAGTGGGGTATTTATCAGTTTTGCACCAGACTCACTGCAGCTTCAAGATTTGTTCAATTATGCACATAATTTCGGACTGGACCATAGATCAACCACTGCCCCGAGCTGAATTTCAATTTGAAAGAGTGCCTCAAACACCGCAAACTAAATCATGTTGATGTATTTGGGAGCGCCATAACACCATTACTGCCAACAATAAAGGATTTGATCAAACATGGACTTCACACATTACTGTGAGTGCTGTTATTGAAATGTGAGACATGACCTGAGTACACACACACTTATGGTCACAAGTACAGGGACCACAGCTCCTCTTTGAGTACACTTTTGTCCAGATGCAAGTAATGCATCCTGAACTGTAAGGTTGGTACTACCTGAACTGATGAACATGTAATGTCTCAGTGAAATGTTTTTTATTATTTGTGTGTGTTTTGCATGTTTTATTTGCTGCTTTTGTCTGTTTGTTGCTGTGGAGAACGGGCCTGGAAATGAAGACACACTGCTGCAGAGAAGCCACCACCAGAAGTCCGATCATGAGCTGGAACGAAGCACCACGATGCCTGAGCGACGCAGAGGAGGACTGAGAAACTCGCCCTGTTGTGTAGTGTCACGCTCCAGCTCGACAGCTTTTGGCTGTAGGCGACATTGTGCTGGGTGCTGCTGAAGTGTTTGTTTTGCTCAGGAGGTGGAGAGGTGGTGGAGTCCAAACAATGTCGGAGTGAAGAGCTGAGTGACATGAGATACTGGTGCCCCCTTATAAACTTCTGAAGTAGTGGTCTGTTGTGCTTGGGTTGTTTCTGCCGGTCTCGGTTTTATCTGCAGGGATATGGGTCACGAATCAGGCGACCTGATGATAATTTTAACCCTCGTCCACCTAGTATTTTTTTTCTTTTAAAACTGAGGATACCTGTTTTAATTGTATTTATTTATTTTTATTTTTTTATTTTTTTTCTATTATTTAGATTTTTTACTCTGGGTTTTCTTTACTGGCACTGCAGTGACTCTCTCCCCTTGAACACTTATCCTCACAAATTCAGATTTTAATCTACACTTTCTACACACAAACCATGTGAGAAATGTCCAAGATACACATTGCCATCATGCTTTAGAAAACGAAAGTAAAATGCGTGATCTACTCAAGTACTTACAAGTATAGTGCGGATGTTTTCTATTTATACAATTAGCTTGCTTAATCTTTAAAGAACATATATTTTGCTTGTGTCTTCTTTATAGTTATAATCAATAACATTTGTGGAGCACTATTTTACATTTTACATGTTCTGCTCTGTTATAATGTTGTGTTTGGAGTTGTATTTTGTTTCATTCACAAAAAAACTGCATATTTAGGCTGATCTCGTCTCTCAAACTGAAAACGCTCCCCTTGTGATGTCATGTGGTAATACAGGAAGTGCCCCTCTGTGTTTTTAAACTCCACACACCTTCACTAGAATCTTTTGGATAATGCCAGTCCTAGAATTGCCAATCTTTACTGAACAAAAGCTAAAAAATACTACAGGATTAGGACATCACAAGGTGGAACGGAGCATTTGGAGCTTGGAGATATAAACAGACTAATAATAAATGATTTTTCAAACATGTGAATGAAACAAAACATAACTGTGGAACATTATAACTTGACTTAATGTGTGTTTTCTTACACAATACTGCAGATAATGTAAAAATTGGAAGTACTAGACACAAACACATGCACTATTATAGGCCCATATCCTTTCTGTAGGTGTATTCAGCAGGTTAACAAGAATCATCCATACATTACACGTGCCCCCTGTGGTCCACACCCCGGAGCGGTGGGATAATGACGTCACTGCTGTTAGCGGGAGAAGCCTAAATGATTATCACCCGCGTCCTCCCCGCTCAGCCGCCTCACCCAAGGGCGCGGGGCTCTCCTAGCGGGCGCCCGGCGGAGATGGGTCCATTTTGGCTGGCGTGGGCGGGTGGTGGCGCGGTGGAGGCCGACGGGGGACCTCGGCGTGTCATGTATGGAACAGAAACAGCCCCCGGTGCGTGGATGTGAGCCTCTGCACGGGTTTGCAGCGCGTTTGATGTGAGGAACAAAACGCCTGCAGAAGAAAACGGAGGCTGCTGGGTCCATATGTGGAGGTAGAGGCGGTTATTTTGAGTGCGGTTGGTCCATTATAGCGGTTATATGCATACAGATAAAGCAGGTCACGGTGCAGGTTCAGACACGACTAAGCATGGAACATTATTCTCTTCTCTCTTTGCTGAGCTTTATTTGAACATGATAATCTGACCAGAAAGAGCCGATGTGGTTGGAACGACAAAAGAGGAGATGATTTGTTCTGTTAAACAAGAGTCTCTCACGTAAAATTACAGTCACAACTAGTTAACCTTAGCCAAAAGTTTTTCAGTTATTCACCCTCACCTTTTTAGTTGAAAATCAAACACATAAAATTGAAAACCAAACTCAATCTCCTGAAAATGAGCTGTTTGAATCCACTTTGTATTTTTTCTTGCATTTTTCTTCAGATTTTAAACCCTTTTTTTTGGTTTGAGAATGAGAATGAGAATGTAACATCAGAGGAGATACCATCCATTGGTCCATTTGGTCTCTCATTTTTTCCATTAATTTTAAAATGTGTTCATTCATGAAAAATAAATGCAAAAAAAATCAATTTCATCTGTGAATAAAAAGGAGCAGAAAGAAGAATAAACTTGTAACATCTGCCCCCTTTTCACACAAAGTAAAACATTTCATCACTTCAACAGTTCCAACTACATTTAAAAGCAACTTATAAAGTGACATACACAATATTAAATACTTATTAATGAACACAAAAGGACAATTCATACTTTGTACCTTTTAAGATTTAGATTGTTCCATTTTTGTTTTGTTTTGGTTTTTTTTTGTTTTTTTTTTTATTTCTTTTGGATTATTTTTACTTTTCATGTAAAAACAACAAAACTGTCCACTCGGGACCAAAATAGATTTTAATATTTAATTTAATCAACTGAAATAGATTTGGGGACATTATGGGACAATTCAAATATTTTCTTCACAGAGATGCTCTTGCTTTGTCTGGAATGTTCCACAGTGTGGTTTTAAACATTTCTTTCTTAATAGAGACCAAAACAGACCAAGTTAAAGGTCAGATCTGTGGAGAAGCGACCCCACTCACAGTCAGTATGCCTTTTTTTATATTTGAGCTATAAAACCACCTGTAATTAAATAAATGTGAGGTAGAGATGTTTAATGTCACACTGTGGAACATTCCAGGCAGAGCAATGACATCTCCATAGAAACAAGGTGACAGACGCCCAAACAAAAATGTACTCTGTACATGTATGTACATGTATGCCCCTTTAAATAAAGAAATCTTGAACTTAACAAGATTTTGACGAAATCTACAGATGGATTTTTAAAAAGAACTTGGCTCTTTTGATATTTCTGTTTTGAATGTCCCAAAAATTGTCAATTTTGCCTGTTTTTACACGTTGATTTTTATTTATTTTTTTTAAATAATCAAACATTACATTATGAAAAACTTGAAACTTGTGGTGGGCATCTGACTGGTAAGATGGTTATTGCCAAAAATAGAGGGGCAAAGAACTATCCATAACAAGTATCACGTTTGAAATCCATTCTCTGAGCCTTCTCAAAATGCTACAGCGAAAACTCGTTCCTGGAATAAAATGAAATCTATTTTGATATAAATTAGTGTAATTACGTTATTGACATCCTGACTAAGCTTTGATGAAGTGGTATCAATATTTGTCCTCATGTCCAATCCTCCCTCCCTCTCTCTGCCTGCATCCATCCCTCCATCTCTTAACACATACACTGCAAAAAGTGCCTGACTAGAAATGGGATTTAAGCAAAATGTTCTCAATATATGGTCAAATTTAAGGAAATAACTCACTCAAAAATTCATTCTAGATAAATGTGCTTAAATGTAGCTCAAATGTGGCAAAATGTTCTAAATTTAGCCTAGATTTAAGCAAAACTTACTCATATTACTCATATAGGGTCAAATCTAAGAAATCATATAAGCAATAATATTCAAATTTACCTAGATGCATTTTCTTAATTTAGTCATAAATTAGAAAAAAAAAAAATTAAATTATGCCCATTCTCAAAACTCACATTTTAAAACTTATCTTAAAATACATTTTCTAAGAAAGAAAAATATTCTTATCACATTTGCAGATTTTTATTTTTTTATTTTTAATTAATTAATTAATGTATTTATTTATTTATTTATTTATTGCTTAAAACAATACAATCTGTCTATTTTTTTGTTTTTCTAGTTTTTTCTTAGTACAAATGTCAAAGTCAGGTGTTAAAGGTTCACTACAATAAAAGAAAAAAAAACAAAATAAAACAAAAAAAACACATGAAAATATGCGAAGACAATGAAAACAAAACATGAACCATGACATCCAGAGGGACTGAGGCATTTCACCACCAACTGCAACGCCTGAGCGGAATAGGAGTGCACAGAGGAGGGACACTTTTGTCCTGAGGGCCGTTCTTAACCTCAAAGTGCCCTGATACAGATCTGCTGACCCTACCTGACCAGTCCTGCTGTTAAACCCTTGGGATTAATAATGTATTTCTCTCTCTCCCTCATCTTTATCTCTTCCTCCATCCAAACATCCCTTTCTTTCTCCTTTCTCTCCCTCTCTTCTTCCTCCCTCTCTTCTTCCTCCTTCTCTCCTTCCTCCCTCTCTCTATGTTGTGGAGTACAGCTCATTGGTGACTCACGGTTATAATGACACATGGACAGATTGATGGTGAAACTCCCGCTGGCCAATCAGCGATGCACTCACCCACAGCCACACGACTGCACTCAGCTCGCACCACTCATACACTCAGCGCTCAGACGCACTTACAGTTATTTTACTTTACTTTATTTTCAAGCCTACTTGCATCTTTTTCATCGTTGCGTTCCATTTGCCCTGATCGTGCTGGTAAACAACAGTCTAAATCAATACAAAATTCAATAAGAGAGGGTTTTTCAAGCACTGCATATCTTAAGAGATTGGTTCAATAATAAAATGTAATAAAATGTTGAAATGGATCGAGTATGATTCTTTATACACTGAAAAATGTATTTAAATAGTGATGGGTTTTAGGATAAAGACGATAAAACACTTTACACACTCCACTCTGTTTTTTTTTTTATAACTAAAGATATACTTATTTTTTCTCATATAAATGTCTGTATGCATGGAAACACTTAAGTTGATGTATTGTATGTGTATTTGTACTTACTAGCACCAGTACAACTACTACTATTGCTACACACCAACTATTAGTTACTGCTCCCATTGCTACTAACTTGTTGTACTCAAGTATATAAAATATATATATATATGAAATCTGAAAAAACACCTCCTGTAAAAGCATCTAAAGCATCTAATTATGAAGCGTTATATAATCAGAAAGTGCACTGTTAGCATACTAGTTGTTTACAGTTGAGAGTTGTGAAAGGATTAGCAAAAGTCAAGTACATTGCGATGAATTGACGATGGTTAAAAGTGCATCACGTAACTTCTGGTGAACTTGCGTCTCTGCCTGGAATGTTCCACAGTATGGCATTACACGTATTTATCTCCACAGAGACAGCAGGTGACACCATAGGGCCAAGTTACTTGTCAGGTCGGTGGAGAGGCGAGCCCGCTCACTGAAAGAATGCAAGTTTTTACGTCAATAAAAACCTTTGGTATTGGGGCGTTCCAGACAAAACGGCAACATCTCCATAGAGTCAAGCAGGTGGCGGACTCTTTACCAGAAAAGTTACACAGTGTAGCTTTAAACTACAAAATCATCATCATCAGTCTTTGGAACATCACAGTACTATGACTATTAGTACTTTTGTAAGGCTTCTGTACCATCTTATTGACTTGAGTCTCAATGTTAGTGTAGATTGAGTGCACTGTTAGCATGCTAGTTGTTGTTACAATTGCCGCACTCTGAGTTGTGAAAGGTTCTTCTAAACTCATCTCTGCAAACCATTTCAAATCAAATGGCAGCATCGGTCTTTGGAACAACACAGTACTATGACGATATTACTACAATGTCCTACAGGGAGTACTTCTATGGCGTACTTTCTAATTGACTTCCATATATGGTCATGTGACTGTCATTTGGCGTCGGCGTTGGTAAATTGAGTCGAGGTCTGTATAATGATGCCACGTACCCCTGTGCTATGTGTGGAAATGCTTTAACTCTCCCACGTCGTATTCCCAGAGCGTTCCCGGCCACTTCGCCAACACACCATTCCCATGGCAACGAGACCCCTGCATCTCCTCATATAGACCCCCAGAGTAAACAGCAGTAATTGAATAAATCAGCCAGGATGGCCTCCCACACGGACACGGTGATTTAGCCAATAGGAGCTGGTTTAGCGCCGATACTTCTTGGCACTTACCGCCTCAGAATTTAGTTAGCTGTAATGTATCCAGACACAGCACAACACCTCCCAGTCCATTTAGTCTGAGCCTATGCAGCACACTTCATCTAGTAATGGTACTGGCGTAGTAGTAGCAGTACAAGTTGTAATACAGTAGTAGCAGTGGTAGTATGGTAGATTTAGTAGTGAAAGTAGTAGAAGTAGTAGAAGAAGTAGTGGTAAAAATGGTAATAGGAGTAATAGTGTGCAATGGAGGGTTAATCTAGTAACAGTGCTGGCATATTTGTAACAGTAGTAGTATTAGTAGTAGTACAGTTGTAGCAGAAATAGTAGTGGAAGCAGTATTGATAGTAGTAGCACTGATAGATAGGTAGATAGATGGACAGTTAGATGTAGTACTAGTGGTACAAGTAGTGGTGGTAGTGCAGCAGTAGCAGTTGTAGTATCATAGTAGATTTAGTAGAGGTAGTGGTAGTAGTGGTAGTATTAGTAGTAGTGGTAGCAATAGCCTGTGCAATAGAGGCTTACTCTAGTAACAGTGCCGGTATAATAGTAGCAGCATAGCAGAAGTAGTAGTAGTAGTAGAAGTGGCAATAATGGTAGTAGTTGTTGTAGAAGTGGTGGAAGTTGTAGTAGTAGGAGTACAGTAGTAGTAGTAGCAGTAGTTGTACCACAGTAGATTTAATAGAAGTAGTAGTGACAGAAGTGGTTGTGGTAGTGGTCATGGAAGTAGTAGTGGTAGGAGTAGCGTGTGCAGTGGAGGCTTAAGTGAGTAACAGTAGTGGCATAGTAATACCAGTAGAAGTAAAAATACAGTAGCAGCAGTGGTAGCATAGTAGATTTAGTAGTGGAAGTAGTAGTATCAATAAAAGTGTGCAATGGAGGCTAAATCTAGTAACAGTGCTGGCATAATATAGAGCACAGTAACAGTAGAAGTATTAGTAGTACAGTCATAGCAGTAGTAGTAGTATAGTAAAAGTAGTATTGGTTGTAGTAGTACTGGTAGATGCGGTAGCAGTAATGGTGCTAGTACAACAGTAGCAGTAGTAATAGTATAGTAAAAGTAGTATTGGTAGTAGTAATGGTAGACGTTGTATTAGCTGTAGGAGTAGTGGCAGCAGTGGTCTAGTAACAGTATTGACATAGTCGTAGCAGTAGAAGTAAAAATGCAGTAGTAGCTGTAGTAGCATTGTAGAAGAAGTAATGGCGGTAGTAGTGGTAGTAGCAGCCTGTGCAATGAAGGTCTAGTAACAATGCTGGCACAGTAGCAGCAGCAGTAGTAGTAGAAGTAGTAGTAGTACAGTAGTTGCAGAAGTATTAGTATAGTAGAAGTAGTAGTGGTAGTCGTAGGGGTGGCAGTAGTTACAGTAGTATAGTAATGTAACGTAAGTAAGTAGTAGTGTAATTGTACAGTAGTATCTTCATCACTAGTTGTAGTAGTAGTAATAGTGAGTAGCAATAACAGTTGTAACAATAATAGTATTAGCATTAGTATTACTATTAGTAGTAGTACAGTAGCAATAATTGGAGTAGTAGTGGTTGTTGTTTTAGTGGCGGCAGTATTAACAGTAGTGGACAGTAGTATCTTAAACACTACCGAATTGTAGTAGTGTTAGCAGTAACAGTTGTAATAGTAGTACAGTAGTAGTAATTAAAACATGAGCACTGATGTAAAAAGTGAAATGGAGACAAAGTATCTTCAGTCTGGGAGAGTGATGCAGTTTAAGTGTGTAAGTGCTTTGTCCCTGGATCTGCACTCAAGACAAATACGTGTTGGTGTGTGTAATTGTACTGCATTCTACAAATACAAATACAAGTAGTACAAGCTCATGTTAAAGTACCTATATTGCATCGTTTTCTTCTGTTCTAATTGTAACAATAATAGTATTAGCATTAGTATTACTATTAGTAGTAGTACAGTAGCAATAATTGGAGTAGTAGTGGTTGTTGTTTTAGTGGCGGCAGTATTAACAGTAGTGGACAGTAGTATCTTAAACACTACCGAATTGTAGTAGTGTTAGCAGTAACAGTTGTAACAGTAATAGTGTTGGTAGTAGTAGTAGTAGTAGTAGTAGTAGTAGTATTAGTAGTACAGTAGTAGTAATTAAAACATGAGCACTGATGTAAAAAGTGAAATGGAGACAAAGTATCTTCAGTCTGGGAGAGTGATGCAGTTTAAGTGTGTAAGTGCTTTGTCCCTGGATCTGCACTCAAGACAAATACGTGTTGGTGTGTGTAATTGTACTGCATTCTACAAATACAAATACAAGTAGTACAAGCTCATGTTAAAGTACCTATATTGCATCGTTTTCTGATCTGTTCTAATGCAGTTTCCACATCGCAAACATCCCTGGAGTCGTGATTTGCTTCATTCCATATACAGGAAGTGCGCCACTGTGCTTTTTAACACACCTTCGGTAGAATCATTTGGATGATTTCAGACCCAGAATTGCCAGGGTCCTCCAACTATTCCGACATGACTTCATCCCGACATGTCTATATTTAGGTGTGCCTTTTTTCTGACACTTTTTAGTATCGCCATTCCGATGATTGGTTGTTTATTGGAATTATTGGCTCTTTATTAATTTCTAGAAGGACTATGCTCTTTTTTAAAAATGCACGACTGTTTATCCCGACTTTTTCTGATATCGTCTGTGGCCAAAATATTCTCTAAGTATCACATTAATATTATTCATGCCAGAAAAGCAGAATGTTTGGAAAATAGTAAAGTGGGATGCTTGAAAAATAACACTTATGCCGCTACTTTTACAATTAGACGTCAGTGCCTGAATAGCGGCATGTCGGAAATGTGAAATCGGAATTGTCAATCTCCACTGAACTAGATGCTAACCTGAAAACAACCACTTCATGACATCAGAAGTTGGAACGGAGCATTTTGAGCTTTGGAGACGTAAACGGACTAATAAGAAACGATTGCGTTGTGTGAACGAAACCAAACACAACTCCTAGTAAGTTTTTGATGAGGTAACAACATTCTAACGAGTACATTTTGCATAATACAAGACGTTTAAGTAATTTAATGAAAGCCATAATAGTATTGTACTTTTTGCAGCGGCCCAGTAATTACAAAACACAAGCTGTACCAACTGTTCCAAGGCTGCTCTAAACGTTTTTAATTCATGAACATAACTACGCGCTGTGATTTAGTGTAATAAAGTTCACTCTTTGCACGGTCCCGCTGGAAACTCAGAGCTCGCTGAAGGTCTTACGCTGTCAGCACACATCACTAGACTTGTCTGATTGTGAGGCCGCGCAGAGTTCACCATTAGCACCGTAAAGCCCCATTCTCACACTTAAACAGTACATCTGAGTCCAGCCCAAAGCCTTCTGGGAGCTGTAGGCGGAGGGAGTGGGAATATCGGACCTTACGGCTGCTCGTGTACGTGCAGTATCGACGGAGCTGAGGCAGTCCGATGTGAGCCCCTGTGATGAATCAAACCAGAACTTATTTACTCGAGTAGGTTTTGAAAGGCCTTATTATATATGATGCAGATTTGACTCTGGTGCGCTAACCCTAACCCTTTGAGCTGTGTATTGTGTATTTGAGCTGTTACTAGGGATGCACGGATACTGGAATCGGATACTAACAAAATTTCCTGGATTGGATATGGGTGTAATGTAATCCTCGGCCTAGAAAGTTTCATAATGTTTGAACTTTTATTTATAAGATAAGATAAACTTTATTGTCCCAAAGATAAATTTGTCTTGGGTTCACTGCTCACAGCTTAAAAACACAGTTACAATCACACATAAAGTACAGACAGACAACAGTCACAAGATACATGTGTCCACTGTTAATGGCCATTGTCCATTTGTGCACTGCCCAACCATAAAGTGACCAGGTTATTACACCAGTCCTATTGCACAAAAAATTATTTCACCCGTCGCTATTGCACAAATAATATTGCACCTGTCCTATTGCACAAATA
>KN500580.1:22870-36192 GCA_000787155.1 Scartelaos histophorus | reverse complement strand
ATAAATACTGGCCTGGAGTGCGATGTTAATGAAATGAAATGACACCCTGTAATAAAAAAATGACTTAAAAAACAGAAGTAGCCAACATTACGTGATCTTTATGGTTGCTCTTAAACACTGCACTAAGGCACAATTAAAAGAAGCAAGACATAGCCCTTTAAGAACGCGACCACGTGACCACTCTGTCAAATATGGCTCCCTCCTTCTGGGTGTGAGAAAAGCGACTGTCGATAACAAAAAAAGACTGATCTGTGTCCAGGAAATACACAGGAGAATCTTACATCTGACATAGTACGACATTTAAGCGGTATGAATGGTTTGTTTTTGTTTTTTTTCTATAGCCACAGTACGCTCTTTCTCAGTATAAATCAGTAAGCAGTTGTGTTAGCTTGACTCTTACATAGTGAGCACATATACAATGCATCTATCCCTTTTATTACCAATGTAGCTTTTTGTTGAAAATCACCTCATCCCCACAGCAACAAAAAGGTTGCAGCTGTGGCTTGGTCCCATTCCCTGTAATGTGATTGCGAAACATGATTTATTTCCAGCGGTAAGTTTGAAGGTGACATGAAATACTTTGGCGCTGGCTCACAACTTTTCCATCTGATTGAGTTTATTATCTATTATTATTATATATTTAACATTGCCATTTTATTTTCCAGGTGCTTTAACCGTTCTAGAGAGCCCACTAGAGGATGAATGGTCTCATACCGGGGAAGTGACAGAGGTTCCTTGCTGCACACCATCTGCTCAGATCCATTCGCTGAATTTTGACGCTCTGGTCCTGCAGCCATGGAGATCAACCCAGCAATAGTGGAGTCCACTGTGGTACTCGCCGTGGTGCTATGTGTCCACCTGGTGGTCTGGAACCAGCACTCCTGGTGTAGTATTGCCCTGATCATTCAAGCTTTCTATGTTCAACACAAATGGGACCGTCTGCTCAAATCAGGAGGTGCTGTATTTCAGTTTCGCCCTTCTGCAAATAGTGGCATTGTCTCAGCCTCCATGGTTATGCCCCTACTTGGTCTAGCATTAAGAGAAAAATGCTCTGCTTCAGGAAATGTTTACTTTGAGCGCTTCTCGATGGTCATCACAATAACAGGCATGATGCTGGCTCTGTTTCTCTCTCTGATTGCTCTTGGCATCACTAGACCTCTACCCACAAATACTTGCATTATTGCAGGTATGGCTGCCAGTGCCATTGTATATACAACTAAACAGACTCTCACTGTCTCTGAGGTCATTGAGGTTTTGGAAGTGCTATTAATATTTGTGTACCTCAGCCTGATTGTGCTTTACCTGCTGCCTCGCTGCTTCACACCTGGAGAAGCACTTCTCATTGTTGGAGGAATCAGTTATATTGTGAACCAGCTCATTAAACGCTCATTGAATCTGGCAGAGGTCAAAGGTGACCCAGTTAATTATTTACTGCCAGTGGTGGTCTTGGGTTCTTTGTTACTGGGAATGTTTTTTGCTTTACTCTTCTGCTTCATGGAGTCAGAAACATGGGTTTCATCGCTGTTTTTTCACATAATGACTGCTGTCCTGGGGCTTGGAATCCTCCTGCCGTGGCTGGCTTTGTTTATTGGACGCCATCCCATTATGTGGCTAATAGACTTTCTCACATTAAATGACAAGAGACTGTGCCTTCTAGGGTATTGGATTTTGCTTGCAGTAGGGGCCACCTGTGTTGTTCTACATCAAAATTACCAGCGACAGTCGGGGTCTAAAAAGCATCAAGCTTCAACAGTAGTCAGAAAGTACTTTCATCTGATTGTAGTGGCTACATATGTTCCTGGGCTGATCTACGACCGACAGTTGCTCCATGTGGCATCTGTTGGTTGCCTGGCTGTGTTTTTGTTCCTGGAATATGTGCGTTATTTTCGGATACGACCACTAGGCCAGCTTCTACGGCAGTTGCTTACATTATTCCTGGATGAGAGGGACTCTGGACCTCTCATCCTCACACACATCTATCTGCTCATGGGAATGTCATTGCCGGTGTGGCTGTTCCCAGGGCCCTGTGCTCCTAAAGGGGTGCTCCCTGGGGCAGGGGGCTTGGTGCCTTATGCGGGCGTGCTGGCTGTTGGCGTTGGAGACACCGTGGCCTCTGTATTTGGCAGCACAATGGGGGAGATCCGGTGGCCAGGCACGAAGAAAACCATGGAGGGGACTGCAACATCAGTTTTTGCACAGATCATTGCTGTGGCATTGTTTCTTATTTTTGATGGGAATATCAATCTGAACTCGACCTACTCATGGATTGTTGGTTCCATCTCTCTGGTGGCCATGCTAGAAGCATACACCTCACAAATAGACAATCTCCTCCTGCCATTATATCTCTTCATCCTGCTCTTGCTTTAAACGAGAGCAATTACAAAATGTTCAGACATATCATGTACACAAGCCTATTCTTTAAGAACAAAGATACATGTTAACTATAAAGAATGCATACAACTATTTTGGCAACATAATGTATTGTGATTACATTTCTGTCTCATGACGTTGCATTTATTGGATATGGAGCGTTCACATTTTGGAGCACAATGATTTAATTGGTTTTCTTTCTCAAAATGGTTATTGTAAAATTATACTACCTTAACCCTTTAAAAACTACTGCCCTTGAAGAACAGACTTTGATGTAAAATATGTAAAGTTTGCCTATTTGTGAAGTGTTTGCCTTAATATTTTTTACAATTGAAAACAATAGTATGAATATATGTCCAGGAGAACATGCATCACTAAAGAAACGCTTCTTCTGCAAAGCCCTTACATTTTGTTTTGTAAAATGTAGGTATAATATCTACGTACCCAAATCAACATTTCTGTTCAGTTAGAAAATCATTATCAGAAACATATTATTATAACATTGTACCTGCATGATCATACTGTTTACAAATGTTTTTTAATCCTTACTGTGAAAACAAGGTGGAGGTGGCACAATACCAGACGAGATGAAGTGTCGTCACTCTCAGTGTATTACTATTCAAATGCTTTCATGTTTTCAGTGTATTTCCAATGTAGTGTTATTTATAATACATGCTAATTTATTATAGTCTTACAATGAAAAAACTTAAACCATCTGCTGTAAAAGTAATCAACAATACTGGGCCCAATGTGCTGGAAAAAGTGGCAATGACGACAAACTTAATAAAAATGACGACAAACTGAATAAAAAGGTTGACATGATGATGTCTCTATTTGTAATTTGTAATGTATAGAGGAGTGGAAAGGGGAGTTCTTCAGTAGGTTGTAACCTGAAAATAAGAACAGCATTAGCACAGTCTTTTTATTTCTCCATGTAAAGAGAAGCCAAGTGTACCAGTTTTCAGGACTCCACTGCGTGTCCTGGGACTCCATCATGTGGAAGGTGTAAACATGACGGGAACTTTCTGACTTGTTTTCATCGCTTCGATGTACTACTTCCCCATGGATGAGGACTACACCACCTGCACAAACACCGGAGTTATTAAAGTTCACCAGCCTGTTTAATTTTTGTCAAATAAAAAGTTAATGTGCATTACTGTGTAACAAGGGCAAGTAAATTCTCAGTTAGGTTCCAAATGTACCTTTTTTAACTGGTGCAGGGACAAATTTATCTTCTTCATATGTCCGTTCCTGACCAGTAAAGTTTGTCAGTGGATAGGTGCCCTTTGGGCTACGCACCATACGTCGGGTTATACCATCTGTGTGAACATACATTTTAACTCACTTTCAAACAGATTAATAAGGGATATTTTAATGCTGAAAGAACTCACACTTTTGTGATCCTGGGATAAACCAAAGGCAGCCATTATTGACTGTAGCATCTTCCAAAGCGATCCACACACCCATGACTCTTCCCAGTGGCTCAGTGTACAAAAATGTGGCATCTTGATGAGGTGTTACTAAAGAAAAAAGAACACAGTATTACTTATAAAGTAGTACAGCATTTATATGTAAATTAAAATCTACAAAAAGGTTTCATCTCACCTTCTCCTCCGATGCCTGGTTGCTACATCATAGAAAAAAACAGTAAACTGTTCACCAGCAAAGCACAGACCAGTGTAACAATGATGAACGTTCAAGTACATAAACAGTACACCTACCTTAAAGATGTACATGCTTTGTAAAATAACAGGCCTTGTTAGGCCCAATTTTTTTGCTATACCCTGGGCACAAAACATTTAAGGTGTTTGTTGTGTTCTTGAAGTATCTTTTCTATACATCAACTGCAGATGGTATTGAAGACCATTTTTGACATGCAATTTTCAACAAATATTGGTAATAACCTAAGTAATCAACACATGCAAAGAAATCAACACTATTTTCTGTCCAGGGACTGCCTGAACATAAAATAATGTTTGATTGTTTCATTTATGTGCATGTGTGGATTACTTTGCAAGCAATATCGAAAATATGTTATCAAAAGCACTTTCTGGAAATACATCGTTTTGTGTAATTCTTTTTGAGTCAACTCACCTGCATTCTGGCTGAATGTGTAATCTTTTTAAACAAAGGCTCATAAGCATGAAGAGCTTGAGAAAAACATTTAAAAGAAATTACTGGTCAACATAAATAAATTAAGTAATTAAAGCTAAGACAAATATTTGTTGTTTCTCACCATGTCCTACTTTATTGAGTGAGTTATTTTTGGGAACAATAAATTCTCCTGCAAGAGAAGACAAACATCTCATTTGGCCTCTGCAATTATATTTTTAACAATTAAATTCTACTGTTTCACCAGACCTACCCTTGTCATCAAAAACTCCCTTTTCAAAGAAAAATCGAATCTTATCTCCACTCGTGATAAAATAATCTGCATTTCCCTGTTGGGCGTAAAGTTAATTGGTCATCTTTACAGAAAACACAGGCCAAAGTCGGCCAGGCAGTGTTGACATAGTTTTTTTTTTTCATTTACAAAAGTCACAAAGGTCAAAGAAAACACTAGAAACAGGCACACAGATTAAAACAGGACAATTCCCATGAAAAAGGGGAACTTACCTGCATCTTTACAATTAAGCATGCAAAAGAGACATTCCACACAGCTGAGAAATAAGCCATAAACCAAGTAATTTAAATAAATGCATGAGACTTGTGTGTTTGTTACTTGTGTTTTAAGCTGCTCCTCATGATAGGTGGAGAAGGTGGTGCGACAGTGCTCTGGCACGTCCATGTGCTCCACAATCTCATCCATCCTCTGCCTGAGCTCCTCACACTGCTGTGGGGTGAGCAGCCCGTCCAGGACCACATAACCATCCTCTATGTACTGAACACAAACAGGTTTAACTGTTCACTCCACATTCTGCAAACTCTAGTTACGTAATCAGACAGAAAATGTGCTTAAATCGTGTCCTTTTGCAGCCGATTTGATTTTTAAAGTATACACCCTAAAGATAAAGCATAACCCTGAATGTTCCCTGTGCAGCAGCAGGAGGTCAGGGCTCGGCTACAAAGAGTTTGCATCAAATTATTACTCACCGTTTGCACGTCACGATCAGTCATGAAATCCATCTTTGATCCTTTTTCTCCTGCAAGGGTTTCTGCTTAAGTTAAAAAAAAAAAAAGAAGAGTAGCACGAAATGGTCAACTTCAACTCGAGGGCAGATCCAAGGGGCAGAAACACTGACGCGCAAGTCTTGTGTCAGTGTCCGATCATGTGCTAAACTAGTGAAGTAATCGGATTTTGGTCTCTTCCCCGCACATGCAGTGGTGCATTTTAGCCACTAGATGTCCTATGTTTCGTTCATGTTTTTTCCAAGAAAAACGAAACCATAAGAGCGACATGAAAGCGTCGGTGAGCTGCGTCACCTTTCTGTTACAGTCCCTCCAATCTGACATTGCTTTGCCAAAAATGTTCTCAGTATAGCTTTATAGTTACACTTTTTATTGTCCAAAACATGGAAAAAGATGCGTTTTTACCACAGATGTCTTACAGAAATCTAACTTTCCTGGAGATATAAAAGTTCCATGTCATTATGTAACATCTCAGGCCAAGCAATAAAATCTCCACAGAGAAGAGCAGATGGAGGCTGAGCTTCCAGCAGAGTTACACTGTATGCTTTTAAGAGGTGGGATATGGACCATACATGTCACAGGGAGGGTGCCAACAATATTTTATTGATTGCGTTCCATTGTTAAGTGTACAAATTAGATTTTCAATTAGAAAAGTCAGTATTTTCACTGCTGTATACATACGATTCAAAGCTGGTCAGACAAATTGTCCACTTTACAAAAACCTTGAGATTAAAGGGGACTTGTGTAAAATGAAAAGAGTGAAACCAACCATCTGCAAATGAAAACATTACAAACTGCTCTGTATTCAGACCATTAATAAAAATGTAACCCAAAGATCATTTTGAGATTGTCACAAAAGTGCACAAATTAAAACATATTCCTTCAAATGTGTCTAGAGAAACAGTACAAAATAAAAAAGCACAATCTTTTAATATAAATAAACATCATGTACCCATCTTGAACCATCAGCTGTTTAATTTGCTGATACAACTTTAAGTCACAGGCCTAGTAATGATTAAGAGGAAATGAGTAAAGCACAAAAAGTCTCTGTGCAGGAAAAGGTCATTTGAAATAGAAAACAAGGAGTTGCTTTAAATTTTTTTTTTCTTTGAAACAAACGTATCATTGATTTTGATGGGCTTTTCTATCTCAAATCTCATTTAACAAGACCTTAAACATAATTTGCCACATAAATAAACATAAAAAATACAAAATTAAAAAATACATTAGAAAAAAACAAAATAAAAACATTTGGTTATAACAAAAGGTACCAAAGTTATATTTTGGTAATACCAGCAAGGCAATAAAATGCTTTGATTTTCAATATCACATACATCTGCAATAAGGCTTTAACAAGTCATGCTTGTCATGGTTAGAGTAAACTCGTTTAATCTATGTTAGTTACACCATTCAAACCCTGTTCTTAAGATACAAGCAGACACAGCATGCTGAAAGTATCTGAAATAATCATACTACCACCCGTAAAGCAATATAGCCTAATGTAGTGAAGAAAAAAAAAGGTTTAAATATCTCAATCATACTGTGCAAGCTTGCGTCATTCATGTTAAGACAATAAAAAAGAAGTATGTGTGGAGTCTGTCAAATATTATTTACCCTGTACAAAAGGTATACCTCATTATAGGACTCGCTACACTAAAGTAAAGCACATATTGTCATATACTGGATAAAGGTCATTTCTGGATTACAGGCATAGATACTATACAATACAAAAGGCAATAAAAACAGATAAAAACATTATGGCAAGAACTGCACCCAGCCTTTGTGAACCAATCGTTTTTTTACATGCTTAAACATGTGTGTGGATGAAAACCATGCTATATAAATGTCTGCTTCAAGAGATACAAATATTAACATGACTTACCTAATATCTCAGTTAAACTCAGTCATACTTAAACAAGAAACTGTTATTTTAACCATGCAAATGCTCATTCAGACATGATCTAATTCTTTATCGGGGTTGATGAACTAGATTATCAACTGATGAGCTGTTGTTCGATCAATGTCCAATGGTTCAATCAAATTGCCACATTAAGGCCTACGTACACTGCTCATTCATATTGAGGACAGGAAGAAAGAAAGCTGGACATGATTCTCGTGGAAGTAAATGATTGCAAAGTATTGCTAAAATACTGTTTGAAAACACCAAGCCTTCTTGTTAAGCTGAAAAAGCCTTAAATAGTTTGACTGTGGTCAGTATTTAAATAGTGGGGCAATTACAGTGACATCCATGATTTTGATGTAGAGGCAGTAATAATAAAAATATCAGGAGAGCTTTTCTAAGCACACACAGTGGCTGAAGTACATCTCTTTAGGATTGCCTGCCATCATTAAAACAACACTATGCCATTTTCTTGTTTTCCTCCAACAACAAAGCTTTGGGCTGTGTTCGACTCAAACTTGCTCCTTATCAGCCCTCCAAAGCTGCTCTTTCACTTCTGATGGCAAGGTGTTGAAGAGATCTTCCTCCACGACCAGGCCACTTCTCTTTAGAAGGCGACACTCCCCCAGCTCCACAGGCAGGCACTCCAGCCGGTTCCCTCTGAGCTCCAGCTGAGTGAGGCCAGTGAGCTCCCCAAACCGCGATGGAAGAGTCTGCAAGCAGTTGTTTCCAAGATTCAAAGTGCGCAGCTTTTTGCACTGGAATAACTCCGGAGGCAAAGTCTCGATCTGAAATAATGCCCAGAATAAAGTGGTCAGGAAGATGCTTTAAATGTTTCATGCAGTTGCCATCTCAACTAAATCCAAGTGTTTCCACTAATAATAATACGGGTCTGTCATAAGAAATGTTTAAAGTGATGAAATGCAGTGTCCGACAAAGTTAATAAAAAGCATCAAATATGTTCAATATTAGTGATAAAAACAATGTGATTACTCACCCTATTTGCAGTCACGGCAAAGTACTGCAAGTTCTGAAGGAAGCCAACATCTGCCGGGATGCTTGTCAGGTTATTGTGACTCAGGTCAAGGAATCGAAGCTTACGGCAGAAAAACAGCTGACTGGGGATTTTCTCAATTTTGTTCCTATTGAGATAGAGCCTCTCCAGGTTGGTGAGAGTGCCAATCTGAATGGGGATGTACGCGATCTGATTGTACCACAGCTTGAGGCACACAAGCCGATGCAAGTGCTGAAAGCTGATGATCTCCTCAATGGTCTTCAGATTATTGTCCTTCAGGTCAATCTCTTGCAGGTTGTGCAAACTAAAAATGGAGTGTGGGATGCGTTCAAGGTCACAACGAACCAGTTCCAGCTCTGAGAGGTTGACCATTTTCTTCAGACTGTTGAGAACCATCAGCTTGGTTCCTTCATTGTTGATGGAGAGCTTCTGAAGATGTACACCAACATCAGTCACAACCTGGGGGAGTTTTGTCAGATTGCTCTTCAGACGCAGCACTTTGAGCCGTTTCAGTTCACGGAGACCATCAATGACGATAAAGCGATTATTATCAGCGCTGAGGTTGCCAGTTAGGTGCAGTTCACTGAGGTTCTTTAAACTGTAAATCCATAATGGGATCTCCTTGATATCAGTGAATTTGATGTGGAGAGACTTAAGGTTCTCCCTCAAAAAAGCCAGTGCTGGGGCCTCAATTTTAGCTGGTGTGTGATACAGCCACATCTCTCTCAAGTTGGAAAGCTGTGCAATAATTGGGGGAATAGTAACATCTGGTATAAGCTCAAGTTTGAGCACTTCCAGCTCTACCAGGTCAAAGACTGTGTCCGGAATGCCACTGAGCATAAAGAGATGCAACTCCAATTTATCCTGGGAGTTTTTGGTGATGCGCTGCCTCAGCTTCTCTAGAGTCCACTCATTGTTCAAGTTTAGTTGTCTCAGCTTGTTCTCACTCACCTCAGAGAGAAAAACTGCAAAGCGCTTGGAGTATAAAGGATCATACTGATCTATCATATGTAACATGAAGGCAAAATCGTTCTTAACATCAGGTATGTCACTATAACTACTTTCTTCACGGATTGACTCAAATGAGTATCGTTTTAAGGATCGGCTGAGCATCCAACAAAGTGTGTACATGCAAATCAATCCATAAACAACCACCAAGCTAATGTAAAAACAAGCTAAAATCTTAAAAAGAGTAGCTAGTGGGTGGGCACAGTAAAACATGCCATACCCTGTGAGCTTCTCCATGGCCTTTACATTGCACACGACATTGAACTTTATATTCTGGACATAGTACGCAGTGTAGGAAATTATTAGGATGAACTTGATTACTTTGATGATGGTTTGTCGGATATAAAGACAGTAAACTATATCGCCTTCTTCAACATGAATCCTAAACTTCTTCACTTTCTCAAAAAGTGCCTTAGCTTGCTCACCCTCCTTCTTGTCTAAAACACCAGTGTCCGAACGGTCTACAATCCCCTGTTCGATTCTGGACTTGGTCCGTTGAAGCATGGGCACACTAGCCTCCACGTCTTCACTGATACTAGATGCCTTTTTATCCATTGAGCCATTCATTTTGCCTGGAGGCTTAGGGTCACTCTCCTCCACCACAGTCTCAGATAAAGCTCTTGTCGTCCATGGGGAGTCAAAGCACTTAAGGAGTATAGAAACAAAATGCTCCAGTTTTGAACTTGTGCGGGGGAACTTGAACCAGAAGTTACTGCAGGCAAGAAAAATAAGAGTGTGGAGAAGCACCAGATAGGGAAAATATTTGGCAAACCAATGTAACTTGTTCTCATAGCACACAGCGTCAACATAGTTATACTGATGGCGGTCAAGGTCATACTGAATGCCTTTAGGCTCTGGAGCATAGGGAATAGTGACATTTGGCACTGGCCTCGTCTCACAAGTTGCATTGCTCACCCACTTGCAAGGCAGGCATATCATCTTGTCCTGAGTGACTTGCAGTGTCCCACCAAAAACTGCAATCATCAGCATGACGATTGAGATGTAGTCTGTAAAAACATCCCACCATGGCTTTAAGATGCGGTATGCCGGCTGGGTGTCGGCAAAATACCGGAGTTCAGTGATGGGTATCATGATGGTTTATCTGGGGAAAAAAAACAATACTATATAAATAAAAGAAACATATTTTACATTTTAAGTTATGAGTCAACACACCACTTACTGTTTTACATTAAAGACATAACAAGGTTTGCTGCAGAACCTTGTATAACCTATTATAACCAAGAATAGTGATGATTCACTATGATGGAAAACTCTCCTCTGGTTTCTGTTACAATGCTCTGTGAGCAACAAGCAACAACATATCAAGCATTCATTTGCAGTTTTAAGTGTTTTTGATTATGGGTAATTGCGGAAGCCTATTTACATATGATACTGTTTAGGAACAAGAAGCACAATGCCCCACATTTTAATTGTATGTATTGCTTTATCTGGATAATTTGATCATTATCTATAATCACCTGTTTATTGTCCTTAATTATTTAGAAGTGAGAGCAACCGCGCCTTTCAGATACTTGATAATCCACATTTTATAGTTACTTCTCCCTAAAAATACCATCGCACCTCGGTTGTTTACGCAAATTTCTATATATACCATCTCACATAGAGGCAGAGATTCTTTACAAAGAAGGAAAAAAAAGTCAATGCAGCGGTGTTACAACTCCTATAATACGTCTGGAGACGGTTCAAGATTTTGAGCCCTGGGGCGACCTTTCCAGTGAAAGTTAATTTTCCGCTCGGAGGAATACTTGTTTCCTTTCCAGTCCAACAGGACGCTTTCAAAAGCATTGTCGCCTTCCATTTTTTCTTGAAAATAGTAAAGACTTACCAGCTTTGTTGCAGTTTATTTCTGTAATCCTGTCCACGTTCGGTTCACGCATTTCTATCACGTTTTTCAGGGGCTGTAGTGTTTCAGACTGAAGGCCCCGGCCCCCGTGCCCGTGCCGTGAACACTGAGCTTTCCTTCTGTTCGACACTTTAACGCCGCCTACTGTGTTGGAGAATAATGCACACAACATAACCTTTTCATGTGTTTTAATATATGTATTTTAGCGTTATAGCTACATATAACATATTCATTTGGGAGACGAAACTGCATTTTAGAAAAGTTAAATTTAAAAACAAGCCATAGTTTTGACTCAAAGTAGTGATGTCATCAAACAGCGACAGTCTGCTGAATTCACGGGAATTGAAGAAATGTTTACGGAATGACCGCTTTACTCTGTCCAACTTTTACAATGATCAGCTCCGCTTTTTTAAGCTCCAGGGGAAAGCACAAGCTATTAAGTTTATTGAGAGGTTACCGCTGTGGGTTAGCGCTCCGCAGATATTCTATGTTTGGTTTCACACCAGCTTTGACCGCAAAACAGCATGTTTCCACTCAGCGGGGACGTGTTTTAAATGTTTCTGTGGAAAATGACAGATTGACAAGACTGGACTTCAGGGCCTTTACAACGTGTTCAAGTGAAGATAGTGACGCTGTTGGAAAAATCAAGTCAACACATTATCATCTTGTTTACACATGCAAGGTACCATAGTGGTTTCTTTGGGATGACAGGTAAAAAAATACTATAACTACTAAGATGAAGTCATGAATCATGTTGTGCTGTATTGCTGGGTTGCAGGTTTGTTCCTCCAGATCCACTGAGAAGATATCCAAGCTGGCGTACCATCAGGGAGTGGTGATTGTGACATGTCCAGGATGCAAAAACCATCACATAATTGCTGATAATCTTGGCTGGTTCTCTGACCTTGCAGGAAAAAGGTTTGAATTTATCTAAATTCTTTTGAATTATCTCATGCTTTAGTTCAACTCTTGTGTATCAGAGAACCTTATTTTCTGAGTCCGAGTTTTGACTAACCAACCAAACATGCTTCTTGAATAAAAATAAAAAATAATATAATATTTCTGTTGACATTTCTCATGCACAAGTTATTAGATAAAGTCTGTCAGAGTATGATGAATGTACTATGATTTGCTTAAACTCCTGAAGTCTGAACAAAAGCATTGATTAGACTCGGATCCCATTTTAGACTGGTGTGTGCATATTGTCATTTTTATTGTCAATTTACCCTATATATACAATAGAAACATAATTCTGTGTGTCTACTGATAAACTGATAACTTATCTCTTTACTCTTTAGGAATATTGAGGAAATCCTTGCTGCAAAAGGTGAAACTGTGAAGAGGGTTGAGGGCAGCTCAGCACTGGAGATACTTGTGGATGAATCTCTGAAAGATAAATGCCAAAATGATTTACTCACAAAAAACAGTAACACAACAAAAACATAACATTGTGAGATTTCCCATGTGTTAATAAAAATTTTTAATCAGTAATGTATTGTTATTTTATCTACCATTTTTATTGTGTGTGTGTGTGAGTGTGTGTGAGTATGTATGTGTGTGTGTGTGTGTGTGTGTGTGTGTGTTATGTGTGTGATATACGGTAAGCTATCCATGATGACAGTCTCGCGAGATCACGTGTTTGTTTATGCTACCAGTAACTAGCATTTAGCCTCTTGTAGAACTATCAGATATTGATATGGCTTCTTTTGAACTATTAACTGAGTCAGAGAAGCCTCGACATCATCCATTCTTGATTGGTGTCAGCGGGGGAACTGCTAGCGGCAAGGTAAAGCATCAATGAAGTCTTACATTTCAATAAAATGTGCTTTAGCCATGCACTTCTGATCAGCTAGCATTAGCTGACAACCTGTTCTCTTCCCAAGATGTCAAATGCGGCACGCCCATTTAAGAAGGTTTTATTAAAAGTAACGAGAAAATACTGTATCCTGTTTCCTTGCGCTTGTTATAATTCTTATTGCTAATGGAAAATAACAACCTAGCTAATGTGAAATGCATCATAAACATCACACAGAGGC
>KN500580.1:0-22836 GCA_000787155.1 Scartelaos histophorus | reverse complement strand
TGAAGATTTAGAGGTTATAAGCATGTCATTTTAGTTACTAGCTTTATCAAGGCTCTTTCTGCACTTGGTCATAACATTGCATTATTTATAAATCGACGTTTGTGTTTATTTTTAGTCAACAGTCTGTGCCAAAATTATGGAGCTTTTGGGACAGAATAAAGTGGACCACCACCAAAGAAAGGTTGCCATCATAAGCCAAGATAGCTTCTACAAAATACTCACTCCTGAGCAAAAATTCAAGGCCCTCAGAGGACAGTACAACTTTGATCATCCAGGTGAGCCATGACGTTGGACTGCTATTCATAACTTCTTGAAATAAAATGTGTGTGTGTTTTTAGAGGCCTTTGATACTGAATTGATGTACCAGACATTGAAAGACATTGTGGAGGGCAGAGTTGTGGAAGTCCCAACATATGACTTTGTAACTCACTCCAGGTATGAGCCATCACATATCCAGTTTTTATTTCAGCATTGTTTGCATCCCTCTTCAACGTATGTGTTTGTTCTAAATGGTTCCAGACTTCCAGAGAGCATTACCTTTTACCCTGCAGATGTAGTCTTATTTGAGGGCATCCTAGTTTTTTACCCGCTGAAAGTGAGAGAAATGTTCCATATGAAGCTCTTTGTAGACACGGATTCGGATGTCAGACTGTCCCGCAGAGGTGACCCTAACAAACATGCAGCA
Organism: Scartelaos histophorus; assembly: GCA_000787155.1. NCBI lineage: Eukaryota > Metazoa > Chordata > Actinopteri > Gobiiformes > Gobiidae > Scartelaos > Scartelaos histophorus. Next base: position 22,151 of record KN500580.1, on the reverse strand, counting down.
CACATGAAAATACGTTTCTTCAACAATAAAATGTATATCTTTATCTTCAGTTCTTCGAGATGTAAACCGTGGGAGAGACCTAGAGCAAATTCTCACTCAGTACACAACATTTGTCAAGCCTGCATTTGAGGAGTTCTGTCTTCCTGTATGTATTAAGATAGATATGCCTGTTTCTCAAATGCCAGCCACTTAAATATTTTTCCTTTTGTTGCCTAACAGACAAAAAAATACGCAGATGTCATAATCCCAAGAGGTGTTGATAATATGGGTACGTTCTACCTTCTTTTATTGACATTTTGTAAACAACATTAATTCATTGTACTTTCTATCCTCATTTTATAGTGGCAATTAACTTGATTGTCCAGCACATTCAAGATATTTTGAATGGTGACATCTGCAAATGGCAACGCACATCCATCAGTGCTCGTGGATTTAAGAGGGCGGTTTCAGAGCAGGGCAACCTACAGAATGGCATTGCTAATCCTCCAGGAAAAAGGATCCTATTGGAACCCAGCAGCAGACCACACTGAGAAATGATTTGCAGATCATTCACCTATGTAAGCAGAGGTGGGCAAGTAAGCCAAAAAAACAAAAAAACAAACAAACAACCCTATAATTGGGGTATATATTTATAAAGGTTGGATGCCAAGCCAACATTTTAGTGTGTTCAGGCACACAAAATATAAAATGCCACACTGTCTGATATTTATGTACCATGAAAAACAAACTGAAAATATTTTTAAGATTTAGGTACAATGAAACATTAGTAATGACGTCATTACAATAGACTTAACAGTACTCTTATTTGAGTAACTCCTTTAATAATATTACTAACATCAAGTTCAAATAAAAAGTGCGATGAATCTACCAAAGTTCAGTTTCTTTTAAAGTTACAAAAACTCATTAGCCTCCACCTCTGTGTACAAGCAAGTGTGACTGCTGCAGATTTGTGGGTTAGTTTGTTTATCCTACTTAAACCATCCAAGTGTGCATTTTAATGTGAAAAATCTTCATTTTAGCAGTCTTCCATTTTACTGTATTTGGTTTGATGATTTGTTACTGAATTTTATGTTTATATGTATTATATTTAAATATTTAATACACGCTATAGTTCTCCTGTCTGTGTGTCTTAATTCAAGCTCTTGATCTTAGTGAATATACAAGATAAAACTTCTGACTACATAAAGGAAGAACTAGCTTTGGAAACACGTGTAGAAACATTTGTTTTATTGATTAAGAGTGTGATGTGTGGTTTTGACCAATATTCAAAAATGAGTTGAAATGATTTACTATAGAACATTTTGGAATGACAAGCACACAAGTCACTGTAGACTTCAGTCACACTTCCACTCTTGCACACTCACAAAACTTGCGCCCAGTCCTGATTGCCTGATGGTTCCCTACTTAAACACAAGACACAATGATTCAGTATGATGTACGTAGATCACAGCATCTTTTGTAATCAATAATTTTTTGCTTTTGCTTTTTTAGTGCACATATGTATGGCACTTAAGAGAAGCCAAGCTCTTCTCATTAGCATAAACAAACATCCTTTTATAAACAAAAGGAGAACTGTATATAATACATATTATAACCATAGTTGATTTCTGACAAAGTGTTTCAAAACAAACTCATCAGATCCAGTCTTTAAAGGTCATCTTTTCTTCAAGTTCAGTTCCTCTCTAGCTTCAACAGACTCCCAGGCCCGCGGCAGTTCATTGCAAGCTGTACTTGAGGCTCTGCTGTTTGAGGACGAGTCAGGCTTCAGAAGATGACCAATAAATGGCACATAATATAATGGAGGGGAAAGAGCAAATTGCAAAGTAATGGACCATTCAACTCAAGCTCACTCACACTCTACAGCTCCACTCTAAAACAGATTCCAGTAAGCAGACTTTGGTTTTTGTACCAGTGTCGCTCTGTCTGCCTTGTGATTCTTTACTCCTCCTCAGTCCCAGGCGTCCTCCCATTTCAGCGTCACCTCTCATTGTGTAAATACCAGAGCCACAGTAATCCCAATTACTTCTCCCACAGCAGTGGAGCTCCTTGTAAACACAACAGTTTTCTCAAAATGAGTCTCCCATTGCCCAGGTATATAGCATCCATTCTTCTTTCTTTCATTCTGTAGTAAAGTGGAGATAGTGTCATGAAGCACAGTCGGAGGTCATTTCTAGAGCCTCTGGATGGAGGCCCAGTGGGCCTAGGTCTTTTCCTCACGATCTGTTTTACGTCTAGCAATGTTTCTGGGCTTTATTTTAAGTGACAGCTCCCACAGTGCCTCTTCTGCAAGGTGGTCACTGAAATCGTTGAAGAAAGATACAATATCTTCATTTCGTTTCAGCTCATAATGCCTGGAATGAGAAGTGATCTTTTAAAAAGGGGCACTTTACAATATCACCGACATTTTATTCACACAGTATTCACACAGTAGACATACACTTGCTGGAAGCGACGCATGCTGTCCAAGATATTGAATTGTTGCCAGCGTTTGGAGAAATTAACTTTTCCCTCAATGAGGTCTGGATTTCCCAAATGCACAAATGTCAGGTCCTGTAGAATAAGACCCCTGAGAGACAGAAATGGTGTTTTTCATCAAACTGCAAACATAATGGAGAAATGTATAATTGTCACTGCATTATCAAATAGCTCACAAGTAGGGGATGCATGGAGGTTCCACTTCAGCAAGAGCTGCTCTATATGCTCTGAAGGAGGAGGAGCTGTCAATCAATGTGCAATATTCCTCCAATCCCTAAGGAGTAAACATATATAATGTACATATGATGATGCTTATATACATAATATATACTCATACATGCATTTTCAAACTTATCTGACCTCAGAAGTCTGCTTTTGCCACTCCAGTCTCCTAATAGGGGCAGAGTCCAGTGCAGACAGTATTGCCAAGTATGAGTTGAAATTATTCAACTTTCTTAAGTGCTACAATTAAAAATGTAATTATGGCATTTAAATGGACAAACAAAAAATATATATATTTTATTATGTGTAACAAACCTTCATTATTTTAATGAATTTGAGAAGCAGCTTTTCTCGGTCTTGAGGTTTCTCCTGCTGGATTATCAAAGAGCGAACCCTACAAAAAAGTAGTTTGTTACACTGTGTGCAAGTTTCCTGGACAAAAGAACAGATCTTTGTGTCTTACCAGTAACTCATGTTGTTAAAATGCTCAGTAAACTGAGTCAAGTTAGGACTCTTCTCCTCATTTTGCTCCTTAGCCCAAAGTAGAACTTCTGGAATCTGAAAGTGCATTGACAAATTGGGATTGACAATTTTAAATAGAAGTAATGAAAAAATAAATAAATAAATAAAAACATCAAAATAATTACTTCAATTTTATAGAAGAGTTCAGCATCAAGAAGAGTGAGCTGATCTGCAATTTCATGACTACGGAAGTCGTGGAGGGTACCAGGCCTGTCAACACAGACATAACACCGTATTAACACTTGGATGTCCTGGACATTTTTTTGTTTGCCATTTCCAAAAAGAACTGCTCCAGTACCTGGCAGAGACACCTCGTGCCGAGAGGGGTTTTAGAGAGTTTGTGTAGCGTAGGAGCTTTTTCTGCTCTACTTTGTCCAGGATGTTCTTGCGGAGTACACGAGCAAGGCTTAGTTCACCATTACAAACTAACGTGAATACTAGATCCATTAGCTGTTTAAGGATGTCCTCTGTCAGCTCCACAAGACTGAACAACAACACAGCAATTTAATTTTCACTAAACAAACCTTGTCAAAAGTATTGCAAGTATTCAGTTGAAGAACTCACCACAGCTCATCCACTACTCTGACCAAAACAAAGAAAGTATTCTTGCTGACCCTCTTCTTGAATATGTCTGGACTGTGACAAAACCTTGTATATGTGCAGTGTTGTCAAGAATAACACAATGCAAACAAATTAGATTTACAGCTGTTCAAATGAAATGCATTATTAGCAAGAGAAACAAGCAAATACTATTTAAAACATAATACCCTATTGAACGCATCAAGACATTAAACTGCCTTTTACATGAACAATATTAGCAGTTATGCCATTACAAGCGTGAAAAAAGCTGGATATAAAATGGACAGGGCAGGTCTAAGGAACAAAAGGATGACACCTCTTTCAATGGAAATAAAATGGTCAGCCTACAGAGGGCTTAATTTAATAGACACCCTAAAAATCTAGGTAAAATAATGACATGGCAGGCTAATCCATTTTACCAAATTGTAATTTATGCAACTCAAAATGCTTCTCAATATCGTGTGTGGTCCCCATGTGCGTGTATGCATGTGTGACAACGTAGTGGCATGCTCCTAATGAGATGACAGATGGAGTCTTGTGAGATGTTCTCCCAGATCTGTGTAAGGGCATCGCTGAGCTCCTGTAGAGACTGAGGAGCAACCTGGTGGACATAATGGTGAGAGGTGTTTTATCGGGTTTAAGTCAGGTGATCATGAGGGCCATAAAATAGTATCAATCCCTAAATCATCCAGGTAATGCCTGCAAACTCTTGGCACATGAGGCCGGGCATTGTTGTGCATCAGGAAGGACCTACTGTACCATTGTAGGGTCTGACAATGGGTCAACAATTTCATCCTGATACCCAATGACAGTAAGACTGCAGTTTCCTAATGCTCTGTGTCCCTACGTGGATATTTATCCCTAGATCATCACTGACCCACCACCAACCTGCTCATGCTGAACGATCTATCAGGTGCTCAGGGTGAACCTGCTCTCATCTGTGAAATGCACAAGGCACCATTGGAGGACTTGGCCATTCTAGTGTTGTCTAGCAAATCCCAATGGAGCTAAACGGTAAGCACAGGGCCCACTACAGGTCAATATGGAGGGCATGAGCAGTGCTCAACCTGTTCCTCCTTGCACAAAAGAACAAATATTGGTCCAGCTGAAGGGTTGAGTACCTTCTACAACCCTGTCCAGCTCTCCTTAACTGCTTGTCTCCTGAAATCTCCATGTTCTGGACACACATGAATTCTCCTTGCAACGTCCCGTCCAATTTTGCCATCCTGAAGAAGTTGGACAATCTGTTCATCACTCCAGACAAACAGCACTAGAGGAAAACCAGCCAAAAAAGACCAAGAGGGAGAGACTTGAAATGACCTCTGTGATGGAAATCTAAATTGTGGAAAGATTTCTCTCTATCTGCCTTTGTGTAAATGAAAGTTAATTCTACCTGTCATTAACATGTGTAAAGGCTCAGCAGACACAGTCTCCACCCTCAGGATGTCTCACCCTTAGTTGTTTTAGCTGTCCTCAAATGTAAGTGAATTGGATTAGGAAGTCTGTTAAAGTGTCTCTCTGCTTTGATATGTAACTTGTATTTCTGTATAAATACACAGAGCGCAGATGCTCTGGGGGAGTAGAAGGGGAGCAGAAGGGGGCAGTTGGGGCAGTTAGTGATCATGCTGCTGGTGAGGAGGCTGTTGGGCCAGAGCAGGCCAAGACTCTGTCCATATCTTCTGTAACAACAATAAACCTTGGTCTGTATTTCAAAAACTCATTGAGCTTCTCAAATGGATTAAATGGATTTTTCTTCAAGAGATATATATAATTTTTTCAACAAAACCTCCACATGCAAAACCGGTCCTGTTTTAGGGGTTGTCTAATTGTTGCCACGCTACTGCAAGTGTTGCTAATTTCCATTAAAAGAAGTGGCATCCTTTTATTCCTAAGACATTTTTGTCCATATTTGTATAGATATCCAACATATTTTTTCACATGGAGATCGAATGTCTTTTCCAAGTGTTCCGTTAATTTTTGTGAGCAGTATATATTGTCTGATGTTCAGCAGAAAAGGATATCTGTGATGTAGCTTCTTAATAAGGTCCTCCGGGGTTATAAAAGTCCGATATGTTGTCAGAAATGCTTCACAGTAGAGAACCAGGTCTGTCAAGTAAAAACAAGTGCATTTCAATTTCTGACAAGAAAATGAATGCCAATCTCAATAACAATAAGAACTGTTGCCTTTATATTGTACTGTACCTTTTCGGTCTGTTTCTGTAGCGTGGACTAATAAAATATCTCCAGATCCAGCTCGAACATCTGGGCCATCATCATTCTGACAAAATCACAAAAGAAAACAATGAAACAGATGACAGGATATAAGGTGGGAGAAGAAAACACCAGCTGGATAGCAGAAGTCAGACCTAGTTCCTCCTCAAGGAGCACAGACATTATCCAGTATTCGGCTTTCATAAGGCTTGATAGTCAAAGAACTGAGATCTATTCTGTAGCACATCACATACCAGTCTTTGTTTTTACTTTTTAAATTGATTTCCAATGATAACTGTAGAACCATTCCTTTAATTTTTTCTAGGGAACAAAATTTTCTTAACTACATAACACTGATTAGAAGAGAGCTTTTTAGTAGTTATTCTTTGTCATGTTGTCCTATACATTCTGCACTATTACTGGTAAATATAATGAATAGTCTTCACCACATCTTACATTATAAAATACATATAATCTAAAATATATATATTTATAAAATCACCTCTTGTTTTAGTGTTATCCTGCTCATAATCTCTTTGTGGTCAATAAGGGACAACTCATCAACATCTTCCTCGTCACTTTCAGCTGAATCTGCAGACTTTAGTCTTCTGTAATGAAAGAAGAACACAATCACAACTGAGGCACCACTAAATCTAGACATTAGATAACCATTAGCTAACTATTGGAGATCTTACCGTCCTTTTTCTATAGCTTCTTTGCTATTGGTCGATGTCATTTGAGGGATTGAATCTTGAAGTACATCTTCAGTAGCATTAGTTTCCTGATTAGTATAAGAAATAAAATTAAATGTTAGACTAAGCATTAAAGGATAATGCATCACCAGTAAATGGTTGCATGGAATTACTGTGATGCTAAGAAACATATAAACAAGTATTATCTTTAAGTTGACATGTAGTATGAGAAGATGACAACATTGAACTATTGCATCCATGATAGATGACTGAAAAACCCTGAGACACCAATTTAAAATGACAAAACCAAACACAATCACACAATCATAAAACAGAACTACATAGTTAGTCGATTCTGGATCCACATACTAGATTAACAGACCCCAGAGAGTGCACCACATACATACCATCACATAAAGACATAGCTGTTATGACAAATATTATTTGGAAGCTACTACCTGCAAACCATGTACTCCCCAATAGAAACACCAAAATGTCAGATGTTAGAGTGGAGCAGTGTTAAAGCGCTAGACTTTTGAAAAGCAAGTGGAGAAAACACCAGCCAAAAGTACAAACATATACTCATGTTATACACAAAAGCTTCTTTGCAGTTACACCAGCGCAGAGCTCATGCTGTCAGGTTTGTCTTTGTTCAGTTTCCATTTCAGAGTGAACAGTTCAAGATATGAATCAATAGCACACACCTCCAATTTAAACACATTATTCACATTGATTCATGTCCTGAAGTAATGCAATGTGCAAATGGAATTGACCTTTTGCTGGTGGCATTCTGCTACTTACTCTGTGGGAGAGAAGCAGCTCCCCATTGGCCTGGTTGGATGAGTACAAGTTGACGTACTCCCCCTCTCCACCCTCGTCGTTGGCACTCTCGCTCTACAGGAAGAGAGGAGGAACACAGGCCGAGAGCATAAGGAGAGGAGAGGGGAATCATGTTTTCTATGGGTGGGACTGTTGCAAAGGCAGCAGCTAGCAAAGAATTGTATCGCACGAGTGTCTGAAAGACCACCAGGTGGTACTAGAGTGCATCATTTAAACATTAGTGGCAAAACATCATGCAGTGCAAAATGCTGTACTAGAGACTTATGTATAGGGCAGTCGTCAAACAAAGAGCAAACATGACTTTCTAAATTAATAGAGTATTGGCACGGGACATAGGTGTTGAAAAATAAAGACAGCTACAACAAGGGCCACTCATTGTATCATACGCTTTTGGATAAGGGCTTCATTTACACCCTGTACCGCTTTTACTGCACATGGGCTGCCTGTCCATTTGTTAGCTCACCGCAGAGGTATGGAGAGAATCAGTAAGAGAAGACTCAGAGGGAAGACAGACAGCCACAGAGCCCATTGAGCCAGCCAGTGAACCGTTGGGTCCGCCACCGCTGCCATCCAGACAGGTGGCATTGGTCAAGGCAACCTGGTCCAAGCTCTGTGATTGGTAAAAAGCAGGAATAAAAGGAGTGAAAGTGTCAGAGGAGTAGAAAGGTTAAGACAAACAGAAGCAGAAAATAAAATAAAGATATTCTCAAATCAGGACTTAAGAATTGATGTGCCTCAACATGTAATAATGCCCCATATGCCATTTGCAACAAACTGATAGCAACAAAAACAAACATCTACTGTGAGAAAGTCTAAAATGAGCCCCAAAATAAAAACAACAATGTACCAACAATGTTCAAAGTTGACCTTGGAGATGGCTTGACGATAAATGCGTATGTGGTAGTCAGCAGGGGCAGTGAGGTACTGTTAACCTGTAGCAACACGTTGCACATACCAAGTTTGTTTCAACATACCAGCAGCTCAGACGCAGATCCCTGATAAACACTGCACACAAATGTATTCATGCACCAGCAGGCACACAGAAAATCCCCGAACAAATGTTCATGAGAATGAGAAATTAATTCTTAAAATCAAATGACAACAAGAACTTTTATTTTGGCCTTTCCTACTCCACTCTATGCAAAGCAGCTTTCCCAGCACCCTTTCCTCTTCTATGACATCCTCAAAACCTCGTGCCCTAAGGAATTGAGGAATGCAAACATTCCAAAGAAAAAGGACAGGCATGAGACAGAAACATGTAAGGGCACCGAGACGAGAGGTTTAGCACTTGCAACCTGGTGACAACAAAAGCCATGTTTTGTTTGATGATATATATTTGTGAGCTGGTCTAATCTGTAAACAAAAAAAGTAAACCACAGTATAACAGCTGCCATTTGTAAACGTTTTTGTAGATGTTTAACAGATTAAAGAGGACATATTTAATATTTATGAGCTGTACAAAAACAACTTAAATACATGTTTACATAAAAAAGACATGCACTGTTCTAAATCTAATATTCAAACTAACATAATGCAACAGATGAAATGGAAACTTGTATTGGTGGAAGTATTTTTCCAAATCCACCACCTAATGTTGCGATTGTCAGATGATCTGAAGATGAGATGATGGAGCATACAGAGAAATGTGTTTTCCATCAGGTCCATCTGGAGCTGCATTCCACCACAGATCTCCTGAGGGACATCCTCCCTGCCTCCTACACTGGGTCAACCACTACAATCCTACATCACCATCCACAGCAAAGTTCACAGCAAAACCATAGTCAGAAAACCATATTAACACTAAATACTTATACAGTGATTGGTGAATATCTAATGCATATTTATTTTTAATTTTAATTGCTTCCCTTTTCCTACTAAAACCATCCAAAAAAGACAGATTTACCAAACCAAACAAGCAATTTTTACAAGTACAAAGACAACTTAAACTTAGGACAAATCATATTAATCAACACAGCTAAAGCACACACAAATGAGTGAGTAAACAAAACAGGACCACACACAGCCGCCACAACTCCAGCCCATCAGGGGCAGGTAAACACTACAGGCTCTTTAATGAGGATCACTAAGATGAAGGTGACCCTTGACTGATGCAGGCCACACAACACCCAGGCCATGCTAGGACTATGAGGGGATGAGACTGAGGCGAGGGACTCACCGTGGGCGTGGTCAAAGATGTCTGGCCAATCAGGTAAGAGTTAGAGACAGACATGCTGAGGCCCAGCCCTGAGCCTGAGTCCTCCATGGCCGCTACAGACGGCTGGAGGTGGCAAGACAAAGAGGAGGAAGAGGAGGAAGAAGGGGAAGAGGAGTGAGAGGCCTGAGAAGAAACCAAGGCCCAGAAGGGGAAAAAAAAGACACGTAGAAGTGTTAATAATTATGTGAGTAGAAGTGAAAGGTGGTTAAAAAGAATAAATTAGAGCCGTTTGTCAGAGGACAATGTATGAAAAAGTAAAAACCATAAACAAACTATGTGAGGTAAAAAAAACAGGCCAACTACTAAGTATAACGTATTTCTCTCTGTAGGTTTTTTTAATCCACATAAACTCTGGAGAGCATGTAAGGCTGGTGAGTCTTTAGCTAAGTTGATGCTTCCACAAGATGCATCAAGATTAGGCTTTGCTCCTACAAACACAAGCTTGCCCCAGCCTTAGCGCTGTTAGCCAGCACTACAAAAAAAAAATAAACAATATTGTCTGAGCGTGTCCATTTTTTCAGATCTCATGGTTTCATGTTTTCAAATCTCAATCTCATGTTCATGTGACTCAGAACTTAAATTAAAATCCCAACCATGTTTTAAAAAAAAAAAAAAAAAAAAATCAAGATCCATATTAGGAGTAGGAATTTATTTACGGACAAAATGGTGAAAAAAAAACACCAGGATAATGTAGAGAGGGTTAATATGAACATTTTAAAATGATCACTGCAGCAGTTACAGAGGGAAGAGTGACATTTTTTTCAATGTGAAGTCAATTTGAGGTAGCGTAAATGGAGCTGGAAGCGCCCCCCACGCTCATTGGGAACGCAGCAGTTAGTGAGTTAGCCATGTCCATTTACACATGCAGTCTACTGTCTATTATGATGCTTATTAAAGTTAGTTTCATCCTTAAAACAGCTTTATTGTGTACAAGTATAAGTAAATGGATGTAGTAGTAGTAGTAGTAGTAGTATTAGTGGTAGTAGTTTATATAGAGGTAAGGAAGAGTTAAAAGTTAATTTAAAGTGAAGACTGAAAAAAATGACTAAAGATTGGAAATAAAATACAGTACAATGGACAGTGTTTCTCATCGTCTATACCAAAACATAAAAAGCTCTTTGCATTACATTTTGGGAAAGACTTCTCTGAAATTCAATATTTCTTACCAGTTGCCTTTGCTTTGGGGGTAGTGCTGGAGGTTGAGCTGGCTCATGGACAGAATCTGTGCTGCTAAAGGAGTCATTAAAGCCATAGACTTCTTGAAAGCGCTTATTACGCTGTTCGTAGATGCTCTCGCTTTGTGGCATTTGGTAGAATACGGAGGGCTGCGGCTCAGAGTAGTCTTCCACAAACTGCATGTACTGGAGAACTAATAAAAGAAGATGAAAACATAATATGAGAGAGGGTAAACTTTTCATTTTATGCTGTATTGTTTTTCATAAGAACTCATTGTAGGTTTGTGTATATATAGCCATATGTCTGACAAATGAACACAGACAGGAAATGCTGTATAAAATGACCTAATACAGTAGTCCAGGGGGAAGTGATGAAGAGGCAGGTGTGTCAGGAAAAGAGCAATGTTGCCCTCTTTAACCCCAGACCCATTGTAGACTATCCGGTACCGACTTCCTGTCTGTACTATAACATTGTAATATGATGAGAAATTTTCTTGGCATGACAAAAATATTTGATGAGAATGATTCAAATTCTGATGGTAGCCATAAAATAAGTGCAACATCTCAACATTTTATGACAATAGTTTTCCAGTCTTGACAATATCCACTATATCTCAAACAACCCTTTGATTTTCACTTACTGTTTCGACTTTTCTTCTCAGGCAGTGGCGGTGGGCTGGAGGGCACATCCGCATTCTCACTGGCCATGTACTGAGCAACAAAAACGCCCCCATTTGACTGTGGCATTGGTGAAATGGGTGTAAAAAGGGGAAAAGGTGGTGTCGGATGCAGCTCCTCTTCTGACAAGTTATCATACTGAGAGGGATAACGTTCGTAAAGCACCCTAGACCCATCTGAAAAGGCTGAAGTCTGAGTGCTTCGTCTCTTCTTCTGGGGCAATGCAGGAGGTGCACTAATACGGGATGAATGTAAAGGGTTGGTCTGGTTTGGTTGTGGGGTCCAGTATTCCGGTGGATGCTGTGGTGGAGGTGCACTGAAGCGAGGATGTGAAGGGTGCTGTCCAGGCACTGGGGAAGAAGACTCACTGTGAGATTCTGGAAGGGGGCTAAGACACCCCCCCACCGGGATAGGGGGCAGGTTTTCCCCATTAGATAAGTCCTGATGGAGGAAGTCATAATCTGGGTCATAGTTTTCTGCGTTGTCTAAATGGGAAATTGCATAACAGTTAGTGAAGTTATATGCATCATTTGAACATTTTATATTGTTTTATATTTGGCATACCGAGAGTTTCACAGCTAGTGTTACGAGAGCACTGTCCACTGTCCTGCTCCATAGAGGATAGCTGCTCATCAGATTTGCTAAGTTTTCCCATACTGCTGCATGGAGACAGGCGAGGGGAGTCTCCACCGTACGACTGGCTTCCTCCTGAGAATCGCCTCTGAAGAAACTCCTGCTCATAGTCCTGCTGCTGCACATGTGCAATGTTATGAATACACTTTTAAGAGAATTCTCTTAAAGATAGAGCAAATGCTTACCTGTCTATGAACACTGCACGGTAAACTGGACCCACGGCTCATGGGAGCTACCACTGCAACCCGCGTCGGTGATGGAGCCGACTGCCGTTTTTTAGGTGGCAAGGCTGGGGGAGGACTATAAAAACATAACATATAAACTTAATACTTAAATAACAGTGTCTTTTTTATGGTAATTAATTTACAAGGCAGGCAGTTATACATAATTTTATGGCATGTATGCACACACTAACTCTGTATGAATACATGAATTTTATCATCCCCTCTGGTGAACAGTGAGATGAAGCAGAAGGGGCATCAGGTTAGCCTTGAATGAAATAAAGCCACGCTGTGTAGCCTTCTGTTATATCATGTTATGGACAGATTAAAATATACAGGACCATGATGTGGGACTCATTATAACAGCATAATTGCTCACACACAGTCATGCACTGAACTGCCTTCTGATTGGATGCCTTCTTCCGGAAATACCTTGGAGGAAAGACTTTTGGGGAAATGCAACCATGCAGACCAAAACACATCCAATCAAGAAGTTTTAAATGGAGCTCTACTGTAGGGTGTTATAATGGAAAGAGACAATCCAACTAGCTAACATACTTCTCCTTTTGGCAAGGTCTTCTTTGGCCAGCATCAGCACTCAACTGTGCTCTGCACCCAGAACCCAAAGATAAACAAATGGAAAAGAGCAGAAAGAGTTTGAAACCAGAAAACTGACTGCACTTATAAGTGAACCATTCCCAGAGAGAAGCGTAGAGAGATTTAACAGCAAACTGACAGATTGATCTTGAAAAGTATCCTACTCTAAACTGTATTTTTTTTCCTCACCTGAGCTCTGCCATCTTGGCTTCAGGAAGAGGTGGTTTTGGGGGTGCAACATCCTCATCTGGTCCATCAGTGGAAGCCTCTGCCAGAGAAGATGCTGGAGTTGGTTTAGGGGACAGTTCCTGCTCCTGCTCCAGTGAGGGTGTCTCACTGCTGCACAAAACAAAAACAACAAAAAAACATTAATCACTAAAATATGGGTAGAAGTTCTAGTGTGTTGGGAATAATTGTGCTTACTTCTCTGCCGGTGAAGCAGGTGGTACAGGTTTGTTGGGAGTAGTAGGTGATGGCTGTTCCTGTTTCTCTATGGTCAGCTTCACCAGTTCCTTTAAAGAGATATGACAATTGTATATTACTGATTGTTATTACTCATTCAAATATAGACATATGCTGGGCTTATCTTCATATACCTTAACACCATCCAAAACAGCTTTGATAACACTGGTGACCGAAGCCACATTTTCCTTGTCTTCCAAGTCTATCCCATCGAGCATTACTTGGTCGGCCCATCGTATAAGATTTGCCAGACTCTGGTAGACTCGGTTGTGACAGGAAGAAAGTGCAGTACTGTATGAAGAAAAAAAAGAGCAGTTTTTCTTCATTAAGCAATATGAAAACACAACTAGAGGTCTGCAGTGTTGAGAGGAGATTAGACAGTTAAAGATAAAAGGTAACTGCAAGTAAATACACACATACAACAAAACAACTTGCTGTTTGACTGCAAAGCACATTCCTCAATTACTACTAAGCACACACCCAGGAAAAATGTGTAAATAGAAGCTTGAGGGGTTAAGAATATCTCCACTTTAGATTGTACAAGAGTGTATGACTGGACTAGTGTTGTTTGCGTTTAGAGTGAACTTCCAACACAGAAATGAGTCCAAGGTGGGGCAGAGGCCTGTATTAACATGCAGCAGCTGAACTGAAATGCTGGGATATCCGTCCAGTGTCTGCACGAGAGATGGAACATTCATGACTGAACCAAATTCCTTTCAATTGCTTCTTGACAAGGTACCTTTCAATTTTAACCTACTTTATGCAGTTTTATATGCACATAGACTGAACACGAGATACAAGATCACAGCTGAATATGTTAAATGTTTTATGCAAGTGGTATATACTGCAGGTTTAATTTTTTCTAAACTATATTTTATCAAGAGTCATTGCATTTGTGATGGATTTGTCAGCAGCTTATAAAGGGGCCATGCTAGATCTGAGGAAGGTGAATGACAGTGGAGTAGAGCTTTAGCTTTAGGTCACAAATTTTGAGGGATGTTGAAAGGTGGACTGGATAGTGCACTATAACATGAAACATACATGCGAGTTTAGTAATAAATAATGGTTAAGCTCAACAGGAGAAGCTGCATTAACATATTTAACGTCTTAGAGGTGTCAAGCTGCAGTGTTACAAATTAAGTAGTGTGAAACTAAATCAACCACACCTACAATTTACCTACCGCACTTATTTTGGTATATACATACACACACAGACACAAGCAATCTAGGTTAATAATATAGCTATATATTATAAACAATAATGTTTGACATTAATTGACTGTACAATTGCTCGTAGTCCAACCATGTTCTAGGTAAAAAACATCTAATTGCAAAACATACATTCCCCTTTGATCTAGAGCAGTCTGAGTCGTGGCTGGAGTCAGTGTTGCAACAATCCATCAATCGTTGCTAAACACAGAGCACTCAGCTACACTCTCCATCACCTGTATGACCTCCTGCTTTCATCTGCACTGACAGATGACTAAAAGCATTGAAATTTTTCTAAAGCTAAAGGTTAGACTGTTACTAGCATCTTACTACTGTTAACACACAACAACATCTAAGTTTCAATAAACTAAGTGGCCATTTCCCAAAAAACACACAGGACATCTTCAGAGATGTCAGATGTCAACTTAAATATTAGCCTATTTCTCACGAGTCGGAACTTGCCCAGATGAAAATATCGGAAATGTTACAGAGACAAGAATGAGATGAATGAGGAGAAAAGTAAGAACAACACTTATTCTCTGTTCATTTTGTTGATGAAGTTATGTTACACTGCAGGTTTATTTACACAGTAACAGTAAAAAAAAATAAAAATAAACATCAACATGCAGCAACAACTAAAACACGTACACACATATAACACTAACCTATGTTGTATCCGGGCCTCCACTTGAACCAGAGGCAAGATGGCTTCTAGTACTTTGCTGGCCGAACCTGGAAGCATCTCTAGCACTTTCTTCTCAACAACCATTTTGTCCACAATGGTCTTAAAGTAACGCAGTGCACTCACAACCTCCTTCTCATGCTCCTCCAGGCGGCTCACCTTCTGTACAAATAGAAAAAACATCAGCATCATATGATTTAAATTAAGGGCATTATTCCTATTTGCCTCTAATTTGTTAGATAGGCAAGTTTTATATCTATAATAATTTGAATAAACACAAGGGAAAACAGTAACAGGAAACAAATTATGTTGTGTAGTAATTCCTTGAGGAAGCAGTTGGGTTCTATCAATGCCTTAATAGTTTAAAAGACACCTGTACACTATAGAATAATGAAGTACTAAACTACTGTACTGTTTTAAAAACTGTAAGAAATAAAAAGCCGCACACCTTGTTGGAGGGTTTTTCAGTACTCTTGGCCACTGGTTCAGGCTGCAGCTGTTTGCCTTTCTTGGATGGGGTCCTCTTGATTTTAGGAGAGTGGAATTTGTTCATCACCTTCATAGTGAAAGAGGACAGGTGGGACCTCTGCGAGTCTGATGGCAGGGGAAGAGAAAAGAAAATCATTTTAAGTCACAGTTGAATATTTTTGAATACAAGTATCAAAGTGGCAAAAGCTGTAAAACAAAAAATGAAATATATAACTTATGTGATTACATTATCTTAACAATTAACTTAACCAGCAAAGTAAATACTAAATTCGAGGAGGGAAACAAGCAAATCAGACTTCTGACCAACAGCACTAATTCACATGCACAACTGATTCACATGATGCAGAGACTCCATAGCTGAGTCTGTCCTCACTAATCCTAATCATCCTGAACGAGAGCCAAGACCACAGCAGCATTCCCCTTTAACTCTGTTCTAAGGAAGGCCCACAACATCAACAGAAGAACTTGATCACAACCTACTGCCCATAAGGTGCACTCACTGTGTGACAAATGGCTGCAGTAAAACTGAATATTTTTTAATATATGTACTTATTAGTAAAATTAATACTCATTTGAAAATTGAGTCTGGCTAATTAAGATCTACAATTTATGCAATCAAAACTTACTACATTAATTGCCCAGTAAACTTTTTGGATAAAGTCAGTAGATTGATTGTGATGTCCCATACAGCAGATATAATTAAACTGTCTAAGTTTTGGAATTACAATCACCAACAGGAAAAATGGCTTATGCCTAGACATCCTGTCTGAAATACTGTTTCTTTGCTTACCAACATTTTATGTGATAGAGAAATCATCACTCTGGGAAGTGTAATACATGCTGGGTTTTTTGACTCCACATAGAAGCATACAGTGGTAAACCCACCCACACTCAAACAACCGCAGTAGTAACTCTACAAGTCTACAAGCTTCCTGGGGGAGTGAAAACGTTCATCTCAGCTGTTCAATACTGTCAGCTGAGCCTGAGCCTGAGCGGAGTTACTCGTTCTGAGGGCTGTGCAATGCAAAACAACACTACACTGCACTATAAAGACACATGGGTGAAACAGGTGCAACAATTACCTTTTTCAATTATACATTAACAAAAATGAGTGTTTCTTTTAATTTTCTTTAGAAAAATTTTGGAAATTTTTCAACAAATTTGGCAATCTTGACTATGTAAGACACTTTATGATTTATACTAAAGAAATCTGTATTTGATATTCTATGTGTTATTTGACATTTGGTACAACGCGTAACATAGCACATAAAAAATAAAAAAAAGTAGCAGAGTTGGAAAAAGTGTTTTTGGCATATTTGGGATTCTGACAAACTGCAAATGACGTGATGTTTTGGTCACACTTTCTAAATTACCGCAACATAATGATTATCCATGCTCAGAGTCAGATCTGACTGTCTCAGCCTGATCGATGCAGCAGTCCTGCAGATGTGGCTGCACTCAGCTGTTGCCTCACACGTCTTCTTTTACCTCACCTCCCCACTGCTGTCCTCTTCTCTTCTGAGAACAGCCACAAACGCCCCTCCTTTGGGCCAGACACCACTGTAGTTCACTGGAAATGACATCACCATCACCACACAAATAAATGAACAAGCAGAAGCAGAGAGAGCAAGCACTGAACAGAAGTGCTCTGTTGAACCAATACAGTGTGGCTGACCAGACGGACACTCACTTCCTAGTTCATATTCAGCTTCTGCTATATTTTTATAAGACTGAGGTCATCGCAAACTTGTATTCTGACTGATTAGAGCAAACAAAGATGAAAAAACTGTACTACACTACATCTGACATACAAAGATTCAGAGTGAAGAATATCATCGTCAGGGGAGTCCAACTCCTAAACACAAAAAGCCCTATTCTGTCAGGAAACAGAACCAAGGACCTTTGCTACACCACATTGTCTTTCAATAGACGATAGTTCTACTTTACTACATCCAGCATCTTTACAGGGAATTATTACTTAATTATTAGGAATAAAATCACTACTGGGAAGTTAATCTTTGAAGACCATTTAAATGAGGTGAATAATTCATGCTCCACAGACCAGAGGGAGAGCTAAAACAAATAGTTACATTTGAACAATTCAGGAACAAACCCTGGGAGAGTTCTGCATTATTCTGTGTACAGCTGAGAGTTGTGAAGAATAATGAAATAATTACACACAGGCTCACTAAAAACATAAAAGCCCCTAGAACTTGTTTACTGTGCAGAGACATGATGTTGGTCCAGTTATTGGCTCAAATGTGGGGCCAGTATTTAGAAGGTACTCCCTCTGCTGCTGCACCCTGGGGGTTTCCCCTGTCGCCAGTGAAGGCCACCTGCCCCAGAGTCCCAGCTCCTACACTTTGCAGTCGACATGTCTGACCCCAGCACGGTCCACATGAGAGGGCTTCCCCCTACCTCATCCAACATTCAGTGGGGGGGGGGGCAGAAACAATATTTCCAACATGAATACACCCACTATTAGCTTTGAAAGGAATGTCTGACTGTTTATTTTTGGCTAACAATACAGAGCACACGGCCACATGATCACCAGAGTGGTGACTGGTAAGCGTGGCATTGTGTGGTTGTTGTTGAGTATAGGTGTGAAGGGAGGGGGACAGCTGAGGCCTCTCGTGGTGGTGGTGGGACCTTCTCTGGACAGAATGAAGCCAGGGACATATGATGGAGCACACAAGTGTCACAGCTGTCATCCCAAACAGTCGGGATGGCTACGTGAAAGTGAGCACGATCTGATTCAATTTAGGATTAAAAGTGAGGGGTTGTATAGACGGATTATTTGTTTATGAACACGGTGGATAAGTGCACAGCTAGAGTGCGGAAAGCACCACTGGCTGCACAGTTAACATGAAGTTGCAATATTAGCTAGCGGTGTTGTCAGCGCACACTAAAACAGTTTATCACCGTGTGATAAAATAAGTGATGATGCCAAATTAGTATTAGTGAATGGGATACATCTAAATGAGATCAAGCTGGGTTATGAAACTCAAATTACAAAAAGATAATCCAGACTAAGCCCTTCAAGTTTACCTTAAAATTTAAGTCATTTTTAAGAAAAAAAATTAAAAGCAAGTATGATTTAAGTGAACATGGGCTAAACTAGGGGTAAGCTAAAACATGACACCTTACTGTACAGTCCAGAAGAATAACAGATTTTTAAAAATGTAATTATCAGTGCAATGATGCAGGTGATGGTTGCAAGAGAATCCATGCAAGTGGACAGAGCACAGTCACACGTACATACAGAAGAGGGAATTAGCCCTTTATGTTGGCACAGCCTGTCAACATAAAGCATTTGTGTTTAACCACACAAGTGCTAAAGATGAAGTGGGGAATTTTGCCATTATGACACATGAGTCACAAGATGAAAGATGAATCTTCTTTTTTCCCTGATATCATCACATTAGAAAAGTGTTGTCTTGTCAAATTACAAAGACCTTAGCCATTCTGTCAGTCAATTGTCTGTCTACACACCTCTGTCCCCTGGGACACCTTCTGTCCCAAAGATGTGTTCTTTAGTTTTTAGAGGAGACCCAAATTAATTTTGTTTCTGGGTGTTCAAGTTTTGCAGGTGTTATAATCAAAAGGTAATGTAATGTACTAAGGACAAATAACAATTGTGCTACTTAATCCTTACAATGGAGATAGGTTCACCTGCCACTTGTTAATGTAGTGGCTTAAGTTACTAACAAACTACTGAATTAACACCATGTCTTAACGGGCCAATGATTATTTGCAATTATCCTAAATTCAGTGTACCAGTGCACCAGTGCCTGCAGGTTTCACGAGACCTTTCATACTTTCTCAATATTCTAATAATCCCCCTCTATTGGCTGGCATAGCTCTTTGGATTGCATGGATTTAATGTAGGTCAGAGCCTAGTGGTGGGCATCAGAACGGCTCACAGGACTAGTGCAGCACAAGCTATCATGTAGTAGGCCTATCCAGTGCATCTATGGTGTGTGCCCTGAGGTCTAGGTCATTCAATTGTCCTGTTACAACAGACCCCACAATGCTGGAGCGTTCACTCACCCGCAAAAAGAGAGCATGCTTCAAACTATGTGAATGCAGGCAAACAGCAGAGGGAACACTTTAAGAAATGTCCTAGTCTGCGAAATTCAATCAGTCAAACTTTATAAATAAAGCGCTTTTCATACAAAAAAAGGAACACAAAGTGCCGATAGTACTGAACTGACAGTAACAAATCTAAATGGGCCAGCATCATCAGAACCAGGATTATTTTGTCATTTGTTTACATTCTAATTTTATTGTCAGAATAAACAGCTGCACAACGGTGCTGTGGTTAAATCTTTAACCTCAGACCAAGAAGGTCATGGGTTTGACTTGTGGGTGGTGTGGGCTCTTTGTGGAGTTTCCAGGTTTTTCCTAGGTCTGCATAGGTTTCAACCTTCATTAAAAAACTTTTAAGGTTTCTCTCTCTCTGAAAGTGATATTCTAATTCTATTCCATCTCAATTGGACTTTCTTGATTAAACAAAAAAATATTTGTTTATGATTAAATAAAGATTAAAGCAAGAAATCATTGTGACTTTATAACGCATGAGCAATATGCAGACTAGAAAAGAATTTTACATGCATAACACGGGGGTGGGAATAAGTGTTACTTCATCCCTTCCGAGCAAAGAGACACTAGTTTAAGACATTTTGTCTATGTGGCACATTCAAAGTGTATTCATGCATTTTTTCTTTTATTGGATAAAAAGTTATGCTACATCAGTGCTTGAAATAAACAAATCTCTCATTTATTACTTACTACTACAGTATAGTCTGGATGTTACAGGTCACTGGGCAAGGCTGGGTCCACACATGTAAAGGGCTCCTCCTGTTCCTTCCCATGACGCCAAGGCCACGGGCACCACTTCCTGTCCTTCTGAGCCACCCCGGTCTGGACTTCACATATAGACAAATACTGAACAGCTACTATATTTTTATTTCTTTACTGTGAGTGAACCTTTCAGGCAAGGTAGGTTTATTTGTATATCACAAGCTGTACACAAATTCAAAGTCATTTACAGAACAATAACCACCACCTATAAATAACATACTAACCGCACTACTGACAGAGCAGAAAGTGACAGCTCACAAGTTTGTGATGTGTTTGTGATGTATCAAACTGAGTTGAGTGTTGTCAGATGAAGACAGATGTTTGTGGAGAGGATGAGACAAACATAATAAAGCACTAGAGAGATGTTGCAATGTGCCACAGGAGAAGTCATCACTGTGAACAGCACAAAGCCCTACACAGCAGCAGTGTTGTTAAATAAAGGGCCTTAAGCAGAAGAGTGGTGCCCCTCTCTTCATGGAGCATACTACACAAAGCTCATGTTGTCTGAGCAGCCGTCTGCTTGTTAGCCTCTAGACGCTTTGTGTACAACTACTTCACTGTATATGACTTGACTGGCAGCTGCAAAATCAGACATCTGAGCCCAAAAACATTTGGTTTCTATATGGAATTACAATATCATCCTGCATTAAACAACAAAATCCTTCTGAAATGCACATGGCCAAACCTTCACAGTTTAAAGCTTAATTTGATGAGACACACTAAGAACTGAAAAGTCCACCAATACCAGATTTAAAACCAACACCAGTTCAGTGCACCCATAAAACACAATGAATTTCATACAAATTTGATCCACATAGGTTACGTAGGCTAAATTAAATGTATTGTTCAAGTAACTCTGGAACAGCAAATTTAAAATCGGGTAAGACATTTCAACCAAAGCCAGAATATTAGAAATGTGGCAGTTTTATCTTGCAAGGTCTTGTGGCATGAAATCTTCTGACAAAAGATGACAAAAAATATCTTTTGAGTTTGTTTTTTTCCTCAAATATATACAGTTAGCTTGGCCATCTAAAGGGGTTAACATTGCTGAGTTAAACCTCTTGAGAAGCTGTAGTTCCAAAAAGCAGTACCATAAAGAAAGAAAAAAAAGTGTGGTCAAAATTGAGAACTGAAACACACTATTTATTCATTTTAATTTAATATTAACTCTTGTTCATGTGGACGTAATCTTGTGTTTCGTCTCACGGGGATTTTGACTCACCCCTTCCCTTACATAATATAATCATAATATTACATGAATGGACTAACTTAATTTTTGACCAATACTGTGGAATTGATATAAAGAGCCTCACAAAGCACAAACAAAGTAGACATCACAATCTCATAACAGCAAAATTATCTATAATAATATAATATAATATAATA
>JACN01034141.1:0-13271 GCA_000787155.1 Scartelaos histophorus | reverse complement strand
CTTTGTCTGGAATGTTTCACAGTGTGTGCCTGAGCTAAACAGACCCACAGTTAGGAGCTACATTTGGTCTGCACAACATATAAAATCCCATATATTGACTGTGCTCTTACATGTGAGGGGATGTAGATGTCATAGGGGTTTCCAGAGTCCACGTCGATCACATGGAACCCGACAGTGGAGCCGTAGATGACCTTTAACCTCTGACCCTCCTCCACCGTGAGGTCGACCAGCAGGGGGCGGTGCTGCAGCTCGGTGAACGACTGAAATCGCACAGAATTATCACTATAAGTACGATACGTCTTATTATTAATGCAGATTTTTAGTTTTTTAATGGTTCTTACTTTGAAGGCCATGAACTTGTGGTAAGGTTTTGGGGCCCAGGCGTAAATCTCCACTGCGTTTTTCAGAGCGATCACCAAGAATTTGATCCTCTCATATTTTACTGTTGAAAAGAGGGACATGCAAAGTTATGGATGGACAATATAGAGAGTAAAAAACCTATTGTGAATCATATAATTTATATGTTCTTAGTCAAAACTGTAGCCTGTTTTTGTGTCATAACTTCACGTGTTTCTGCTTTTTTCTCAA
This sequence comes from Scartelaos histophorus, assembly GCA_000787155.1. Classification (NCBI taxonomy): domain Eukaryota; kingdom Metazoa; phylum Chordata; class Actinopteri; order Gobiiformes; family Gobiidae; genus Scartelaos; species Scartelaos histophorus. The sequence goes on along the minus strand of JACN01034141.1, from coordinate 12,683 downwards.
GAGTGAAATAATGAAGAATCCTTAAATTATAAAAATGTGAAAACCTTAATTGGTTTTTAATTGGAATTGGACTTAACAGTTTTTTTTAATACATTTCAAGCAAAAAGTAGAGTTGATTTCAAATTAAAATGGAGAGAAAATGGAAAAATATGTTGAAAACTTGTAAGGGTATAAACTAATATATTTTCTACTTTGAGTAAAACGTTTTGAATAATTATTGATTATTAATATAACAGAAATTTATGTTCATGTGTAAGTAAGAAGCTCAAATTGCAAAGTTTACCTGACGTCTTTCTTCAAAATCAGTCAGGAAATACATTAAAAGTGCATTGTGCATGTTTAATGCTTTGCCTGGAATGTTCCACAGTGCGGCATTAAACATTTCTATCTTCATGGAGACCAAACCAGACCAAGTTACAGGTCAGATCTGTGGAGAGGCGACCCTGCTCACAGTCAGAACGCCTGTTTTTCTAGGTATTTTTGAGCTATAAAAGCATCTGTAATTGCATGTATGTCAGGTAGAGCTGTTTAAAGTCACACCGTGGGACATTCCAGGCAGAGCAACGACGTCTCCATAGCAACAAGCGCCAAACAACATTTTAAACTCTCAAATCAAAGAGGAGCTATAAATACATTTTTATCTATGACCCTTTTCTCATAGAAACTCCTACATAATGTAAAAGCCTAAAGTAGTTTACAAGAACCATGTGAGTCATTTTAAAGCTGCACTGTGTAACTTTTCTGGTCTGTCACCTGCTTGACTCCAGGTAGATGTTGTTTTTTTATCCTACAGAATGACATTTTATTTACTTACAGGTCAGATCAGGTGGAGAAGTGGACCTGCTCACAGTAAGAATGCATGTTTTTGTGGTAGTTTTGAGAAATAAAAACTAATTTAACTGAACAAACGCAAGATATATCTGTTTAATGCCGTACTACGGAACATCCCACTGGACCCTTGCGCTAGAGAAGTTCCTCAGACGACCATTCAGCGCACGTACCGACTTTATAATGGACACATCCCTCCAGCTCTCCCACAGTGATCCAGCCCTGCTTCTTCTCCACCTCGGGGTCATTGTGGAGAATCCTGTTTCTGAGCCAGGACAAGTAATACACACGGAGTTTGTTCTTCTTCCCTGTAAAATCACACAAAAACACACAAAGTTTAGTTGTGTTGGAGTCAAATGCTACGCTTCAATAACATTTTCAGGCGAATCACAATATGGGAATGTCTCTAAAATAGCAGATTGTAAATGGTAAAAATGTGACCATGACCTTTCTGTTCAACATGTTCAAATCAAATATTGTTTTACAGATAACAACTGTAATGCAGATTCTTTCTTTTTTTTTTGGCTGTCAAGACAATAGTCCAATTAGAAAGAAGAATAAGTCTCTTTGGGTTGCCAGTTTAAATGTTGAAATCCAGTAAAAATGTCTTTCTCTGATCTGAATAGTCACTACTTAAACCAATCATGAGTCAGTGCTAGTTCAGCCTCTGCAGCTCAGCGACTGAATTCTGGAGGTTCTGAGCTTTTGCATGAGGCTTTCTCCATAAACTTAGAATGAAAAAAAAAAACGTGTTTGTGTGTCTATCTGCAGGTTTAGGCTCTGGAAACCCAAGTTCAGTTGCAATTATGGTCTTTGTCTTTACGTTATAAAGTGTAACAACTTGCTCAGATAAAATAAAACACTGCAAATTTCTGGCCAAGATTTCTGGCCAAGATTTAAAACTTATATCAGGTTATTAATCATGTTTTCAGATTTATTACCTACTTACTAGTTCCGATTCTGCTTAATTCTAGTCTAGAGCTAGTTTACTTTAAGATCACTTCTCAAAAATTTAAATTATCTTGCTGCATGGACACATAATTTCACAAATTTGACAAAGTCATTTTCTGATAGATTTGAGTGTTTATATCTTAAATTTTGGCCAAGCTTTTGCGCAGTGTATGAAATTAACTTAAATGAAACTGTAATAATGTTTAAAACTGTAAGAGCACAAGCTACACTTAAGTTAATAACGCACACAGACATAATAAATCAGTGACGTGGATAAAAATATCAGAATATACAATAAAATGTCCTAAAGCCACATGAGTGAGCGAGTACCTGAGATGGTGACGAGGACGTTGAGCCCCTCCAGGACGTCCATCTGCTGAAAGCGCCTCCTGTTGATGAGGTTATAGACTTTACCCTGTCCGCTCCGGTCCAGCAGCATCAGCCCGTTCTCTGTGCCCACCAACAGATTCACACCTGGGGACACACGAGGGGAGTTTAAACTGTTTATATCACACTGTGCTCCAGGTTATAATGTTGTTTCCTCGTCACAAACCGACCCGGAGTTGTGTTTTGTTTCATTCATATATATTTAATACAGAAACTGGAAAATGCATTGCCACTGTGTTTTTAAACTCCACACACCTTCACTAGAATCAGCTTTGCCAAACTGCCAAAAGCTAAAATGCTGTTAACTTGAAAACTGCTGCTTCAATACATCACAAGACAGAAGAGAACATTTTGAGCTTCGACAGACAACCATAATTATGTTTTTATGAGGTAACCACATTATAACACAGCTCACAAGAGGCAGTTTTGTATATTATTGGACCTTTAAGCAGCACATTCTATTATACAGATCGGTTTTCAAATTCCAGCCAGTCTACACAAGTGAAAATGATCCAGACTCTAATGTAATACAGCTATTTAAAGGCTTTCTGCAAGTCCAGAACAATAAAGATTAAACAGAAAGTTTGAGCGATCAGTTTAGGTCCATGCACCATTTGTTCTTTCGAATTTCACAAAAGAATGAAAAACAATAAAGTGGGAAAACCTTTATTTCCAATATTTAATTTAAAGTAACACCAGTCAAACTCTCTGGTTTATTTGAGAGTGAATTCAGTGTCAACTGAGCAAAGGAGATTTATTGTCGAGCTTCTTCCTGTTTCTTGTCATGGATTTCACATGTTTGCCCACAAAATTGCCTCGATTTTTCAGGCAAGTCTTTCAAGCAGCAGAACCTCGGGGCAAATAAACCAGAGAGAATAAAATATCAAAATTAAATTAGGCACCAAGACTGTTTTTGAAAGGAATTATTTGAAAAAAACTTTAATTAAATATTGGAAGTGGAAAACAAGTGGAAAATATTTTTTTGTGTGACACTAAAACTGAAAATGAAATAAACTGTATTCTCATTTTATCGTTTTTTGTTCTTAATTGAAATTCAAAAGATCGACACGTCCCAATATAAATCCCTTCACTCTGTTTTGCAGCCCAACAGTAAAACTTAAAGCGTGTGTAGTGTGCAGTGTGTAGTGTGTAGTGTGTAGAGTGTAGTGTGTAGAGTGTAGTGTGTAGTGTGTAGTGTGCAGTGTGTACTGTGCAGTGTGTAGTGTGACGTGTGCAGTGTGTAGTGTGTAGTGTGTAGAGTGTAGTGTGTAGAGTGTAGTGTGTAGTGTGTAGTGTGCAGTGTGTAGTGTGCAGTGTGTAGTGTGACGTGTGCAGTGTGTAGTGTGTAGTGTGTAGAGTGTAGTGTGTAGAGTGTAGTGTGTAGTGTGTAGTGTGCAGTGTGTAGTGTGCAGTGTGTAGTGTGACGTGTGCAGTGTGTAGTGTGTAGTGTGTAGAGTGTAGTGTGTAGAGTGTAGTGTGTAGTGTGTAGTGTGCAGTGTGTAGTGTGCAGTGTGTAGTGTGTAGTGTGCAGAGTGTAGTGTGCAGTGTGTAGTGTGCAGTGTGCAGTGTGCAGTGTGTAGTGTGTAGTGTCCTGACCCCAGAGCGCGGCGCACAGGATCTCGGAGTTGAAGCGCTTCTTGTACTTCCTGATTTCGGGCGTGTCGCTGTGGGGCCGGATGTTGGTGGGGTTCACGTTCACCACTGAGATCTTTCTGGCCTCGTTCAGTCGCGCCTGCTCCAGCTCCGCCTTCAGGAGCTCGTCTGCAAACGCTGCTCACGGAAAAGGACAAATGTTTGATTATTTATGATGTGTTAGAGATGTTAAAGGTGCATTCTGTAACGAGGAGAGGGTCAGTCAAACGCTTCTCCCCATCGCCATGTTTTTGTCTCTAATGTTTCACAGTATAGTATTAAACTTTTCTACCTTCCTGGAGACCAAATCAGACCAAATTACAGGTCAGATCTGTGGAGAGGCAACCCCGCTCACAGTCAAAATGCGTTTCTCTAGATTTTTTTATTTTTTAACATTTATATTAGCCCACCCCTGTTCATTAGATAGTTTCAAAAATGATGTGGTTGCCTATGTACACAAAATGTATCACAAAACTTGACTTACATACTATGAACACTGAACACTTTAACAGTTATTATTTTATTTTTTGAGCTATGAAGCCACTTGTAATTTAATAAATGTAAAGAAGAGCTGTTTAATGACATATCCATAGAAACAATATGTTAAATTCTCTATATTTTTTGTTTTTTGTGGATAGTACATACACTAGTAGTTATAATCTATGACACCTGCACAGCTTTATTTTATAGTCTGGACATTTTAAATCACAATATTGTTTCTTCCTGCTCCTTGTCTGTGCATCAAACAAGTCCAGACTTTTCGCATTCATGAAAAATTTTACATGTGATGCTACCGAATCCTTCTCTTATCACCAGTTAACAAAATTAAACAGGAGAATGAAGTAAATAAAAAGCAGTAGATGTGTGGGGGAAGAGGCAAATTAGATATTTAAAGCGAAGCCGTCTTGACAACAGGAGAATAAAGATTACAAAAAAATACGCGATTCACTAAATATGATAAACGAGGGTTAAGGCGATTGTAAAACGCTCTACAAAGTGCATAAATTCTCCTTGCCTGCAGCAGAGTTCTTCTCATCCTCCTCTGTCGGAGATGTCCCGTAAACTCTGGGATCCACAAAAGGAGTGAACGAAGCTTTGGACCCTCCACTGCTGCTCGTCCCAAACTGAACACAACAAAAAAAATATACAACAATTATTCAGTTATTCCTCTACAAACATAACCACAGCAGGTATTGACATATAAGACAAAAATGTAAATAGGGTTTGGTAGCAGGAAAAGAACCAAACGTGGAGCAGGAATAGGGCTGCAAGATCTAATTGCGATTCTGTTCAGTTTTCATGCTTCAGTTTATATAACCTGATTACTGAGAGGAAGAAAGTGCCACAAAAATAGTATAAAAATGTTATTCATGAACATACATAACATACATTTTCTGTGCAAAAAAAGAGTTTTATGGACTTGTTGCCAATCACTTTCACTGTTTTTTTAAATAAACTATGGCAGGTTTCATCCATAATCTTACATTTCCTCATCTTCCGCCACTTTTTCATTTACCATTTGAGACAAATAGACACAAAATCCATTCCTCAGAATCAGGAGGATGGAGGAAAAGAACCAAACGTGGAGCAGGATTAGGGCTGCAAGAACTTGGGAAAAGATGAATAATTGTGATTCTGTTTAGTTTTCATTCTTCAGTTTATATAAGCTGATTAGTCCTTTATAGAAATCAACAGAGAATAGTATAAACATTTTATTTATGAACATACATAACATACATTTTCTTTGTAAAAAAAAAGTATTATGGTGTGACTTGATCCTTTTCCAATCACTTACACTGTGTTTTGGAAAATAAACTACGGCAGCTTTTATCTATAATCTTGCATTTCCTTATTTTCCATTCCAATAAACAACTTGTCCCACTTTTAAACGTATTTGAGATGCACAAAATCCATTCTTCAGGGTCAGGAGGATGCAGGTAAAGAACCAAACGAGTGGAGCAGGGAGAGGGAATCATTTTACTACCAAAACAGGTAAAAAATTAAGTCAAGCTTGGGATTTGAGGGTATTTTTGGGGGTATTTTTGGGGTATCATTTGGGCACTACCGCTCCACCTACTTGAGCCCCGGGTGCGTCGCCGGGGGAGGCCAGAGGGGAGGGCCCGGGCTGTACCAGGTCGGGGAGGGTACTGTTGCTGGCGGCAGAGCTCCGCCTCCTCTGTCTGAGCCTCTGGAGAAACATAGAAGCTACTAGAGAAACAACAGCGACGCAAATACACGTGTGTGACGGGAGGAGAGACTGCGGCCATATTGGAAAGGGCAGAGAGCAACTTATCGAAGACACAACCGCCATATTGGACAGGGCAGTTCATTGGACTCAACTTATATTTGTAACTAAAGGCTGAGATTTATGACTGAAAAAAGATATAATTACAAAAAAGTACAAAATAAATGAAAATAAAAGAAAAATGGTGAGCTGCATTTGATATTTTTTGTTTAATATTTGAAACAGAAAAACAAAAAATGATTTGTAATTTTGTTTATTATGCTGTCATTACAATGTTCAATTAAAACCAACCAATCCTGTCAAATCTTATTATTAATTCAGCTGGAGTTAGAAAATGATATTGTAATATATTGTATAATATTGCATTGGACATCCCTTTGTAGTTTCGTAATAACCTCAGTCTCACCTCTCTCATCATCAGTGTCGAATCCTGGGAGCTGTTTCCAAATGAATCGCCGTGAGAATCGTTCTGACCCGAAGAGCCGCCCAGAGACTCGTTTGTGCCCTGACTCGGTGCCGGCCTGAAACAGAACGCAGAGTTATTTTTAAGAGTTAAATTTTGCGCTGGACATTCTCACAAATATAAGAATATAACTTTATTTAAACTCACTTCATCAAAATTCTGAATATTAACATTATATCTGGCAGTAATACTATGAGATAAACATAAAATCAAAGCTAAAAAGAAGATAGCAATATAAAAACCAACACAGACTATTCCTCTTTGTTTTCAGGTCTTTAAAAGTGCATTGTGTAACTTTTCTACTTAATTCAAGTGACATGGGTTCCAAAATTATATTGAATTAGAACTGTTGTCATAGCAATTGCCAATTTAAAACAAACTTTTGAATGAGAAAAGCCCTCAAAATAGTGGATGTAACAGATTTGAATCGACCACAAGAGGAAGTGGGTACAAGGCCTTTAGTTTCACAGAAGTAAATGATAAATATGCTTTGGTTTAGGTACAAAATGGATGTATATGTTCCCTGTCTCCAGAGTAAAGCAGTGTGACTGTCAGATCCTCACATGATCCGGGGGATGTCGCTCACGGCAACAGTCCCGTCGTTGTTGCCGCCCTCCCCCTCCTCGTCCTCGCTGCTGTGGGACTCTTCGCTGGACGAGGAATAGTCGGTCACTTTGACCGGCGGCCGGCTCGTCTCCTCGCCCTGACGCAACTCACGCAGCTCCTTGGCCAACGCAGTCAAGTCCTGCAAAGAAACGAAATGCAAGATGATAAGGTCAAGGAAATTAATTATATGAATGAACAATTAACTCATGAGAAGTATAGTGCAAGTCGGGGTAGGAAATTTAAACAAAACTGACAGTCTCTGTATACATTTTTAAATAATCTTGATGACAACACATTCTGATTGGTCATGCTTTGTACTGAGTATGTTGAAGTATAATATGGTGCCTTTAAAATAGACAGGACTTGAACAAATAGAAAAACAAATATATATGAATTTTTTAATAATCCTGATTTTGTTTGTACATTAAAATGTCATAATCAGCATCATAGTTTACCTTCACATGCTGTGTTAACCAATGACTTAAAAAAGAGACACTCTGATTAACGATTAAAAGTCTTTTAAAAATTTAAATATAAGTTTGTAATTGTAATTTATAGAATTAAAAAATAAGTCAATAAGGGGCTCAAATATAGTGCATAGTAGGGGTGAGCATATTAACAAAAGTGACTTGAAATATACATATTTTTACATGTTTTTCAATATGATTAAGATTCAGCCACTGAATCAATTCAAGTCTGTAAAAAAGGATGTGTTTATGTTTTAAAATAAGGGATAATTTCATGTGAAAGGCCAATGTGACTCTGCGATGTGGGAGATTAATTATTTTTGAAGTAAATATCCAAACGTACAGTCTACAAATCTACAAATGATCAAGCGTATCATTATTTTTGGCTCCATAAACTTACCATATTGCTCCTAATAAAGTCCTTTTAACACTTCTTTGGGGTTAAATCATGGCACCACTTTCTAATGTTATTGAGAAGACATAATTTCACTTTTGTGTATTCGCTCTGACAGTGTTTGATCATCTGTTTTGGTCCTACAGCTCTAACCCACAGAAACATCACTATTGTTTAGCATATGTAGCCAAAATGCTCATGCAATAAAGTTACACGTTATTACACCGTTAAACAGGCCCATAGCACAAAAGAAACAAAAAACAAAAGACATCTTTGTGCACAGTAGTAGTTTTCAACGAGGACACACTCACTTGCATGCTTCAGTCAAATATTATTGTTAATAAAAGTGTTAGCTTATGTTTGTTTAGGAGAAGAGCATTCACATAGGGAAAGCTGCAGGCTGTGTACTCATTTGTGTAGTTTTTGTTTGTCAAAATCTTAAATATAATTAAGTTAACCCCTACAAGCAAATATTTATCAATAGAAATGACAATGAATAAGATATAAAACATTGGTTATTTTCAGAATATAAAATGCAGTTACATCTTTCTACCAGATGGGGGCAGTCGTTCGTATTTTTGTGTCAATTTTGTGGCATTTTTAAAACCCACAATTGTTGAATCTGGTTATTTATAATGCAGGAAAACTCCATTATCAATCTAGTTATCAAAGCACCTCACAAAATCAGCTTTTTACATCACAATTTGACAATTTCAAATAACAAAAGTCTATGTAATATTGTGAAGGGAATTTAATACATTACAATTAATACAAAATAGGTACTGATTTAAAAAGGACATTGAATTCTGCAGCTAAACTCTGATAATATGGGTGAACTGTCTCTGTCTCTGAATTGGCGGTGAGCAGTGCGTCATGCTGCTGTGTTGCGTTCAGGGACCACAGGTTAAAGAGGCATTCAAGGGTTAAACTTGGTGAAGGAGGAAAACAAGAGACAGTGCAGTTTTTCTTACCAGATCCTCCTAAAGAGAGAGAAGAGGAGGAGAGAGTGGAGACAGAGATATGAATGAAATGTACGGAACTAAATCTGAAACTCAAAATCACTCAAAACTATCAGGGTCCTTTAAAGTCGCACTATGTAACTTTTCTGTCTGTCTTATTTCTTTGCCTGCAGTGTGGCATTAAATGTATCTATCTCCTCCGGGGCTAATGTAACGTGTACAGGTCAGATCTGTGGAGAGGTGACCCGACTCTCAATAAGAACGCATATTTTTAATCATTTCAATGCCATACTGTGGAACTTTCCCAGGCAAAGGCGTAACATCTTCTTCATAGAGACGAGCAGATACGAAAATCTCTTAAAAATTCCATAATGCACCTTTTAACTGATGTGATATGTCGAGTAACTTTAAGAGTGTGGTTAAAATAGTGTAACATTGTGAGCTTTTTTCTGCACTACTTGTTATTTCAAAAGATTCAAAATCGTTTGTATAAAAGTTTTAAGTCAATTTCTCTTTGACGTTGTTTTGAAGAATGTCCGTCAAGAGACTTCATCCTGTTTCATTGTTTTGTCGAGTTGAATTGTCACAACAGGTCAATTAAAAATCAATCCTCGTCCAAGTCAGTCTAAAAGTTTTGTTATTTCATAGTTTTAAGTTGTTTAAAATACAAAATACAGATACAGTTAGGCACAATTTTACTCAGTTTATTCAAGTTTTAAAGGTGGATTGTGCAGCTTTTCTGGCGGAGGGTCTGTCGCTTGCCTGTTTCCATGGAGATATCATTCATTGCTCTGCCTGGAATGTCCCACAGTGTGACATTAAACAGCTCTATGTTAGATTTATCCGATTAAAGGTGGTTTTATAGCTCACAAACTCCTAGAAAAACGGGGATTCTGACGGTGAGCGGGGTCGCCTCTCCACAGATCTGACCTGTAACTTGGTCTGGTTTGGTCTCCATGGAGATAGAAAGGTTTAATGCCGCACTGTGAAACATTAAAGACAGAGTAATAATGGAGGAAAGCGCTTGACGAACCCTCCACCAGAAAAGTCCCGCAGTGTAATTTTAAGTATGTATTAAAAGCAATCAAACCATGGGAATTTAAACTTAATTAATAAAGATGCATTATGTAACTTTTTCTGGTGAAGGAGATGTCCTTGCTTTGCCTGGAATATTCCACAATACGGCATTAAACATAGCGAGGAACATTACCAGAAAGTTACAGATCTGTGAGCATTAAAAACACCTGTATTGCTTAGTTTTGTAATGATTAAATGCAAGATCGATGAGTTTAATGCCGCACTACGGAACATTCCAGGCAAAGCTATAACATATTAATGCAACCAAGCAGGTGCAGAATCCTCCAGAAATGTTATATAGTGCATCTTTACTTCAATTAAGATTAAAATAAAGATCTGCTGTAAAATTAAACATATTAATAATAATGGGGCTTATGTATAAACTGTTATAAAGCTGATCTTATTGTACAGAGACAGTGTGGGTAGATTAGACTTGTATTTGACTGACCTCGTCCACAGCTCTCTTATAGCTCTGAGAGATGGAGCAGAGATGCAAGTGAATGAAACACATGAGCGGTTAGTTCAAGTGACAGTCAGGAGAGTCGTAAAAAGCATAAACAGCAGCGTTTGTTGAGTATTTGGTGTGGGACTCACAGCGGGTCGGCTCGGGCGGGTCACCTCTCTGTCGTCTTTAGAGCCGTGGGAGCGCGGGAGAGTGCAGACCTCATGTTTACCTGAAAAACAGACAAGAAGACGGTGAAGTGGTGACGGTTAATACCTGTTTTCAGATAATTCTTTTTACAAAACTGTCACGCTTTGACTTGGTCCAAAATGCTGCAGCTCGTCTTTTAAGCGGCACATGTTGTAGAGAACACATCACACATATTTTATCCTCAGTACACTGGATCGTTTGGTTTTCAAAATAAAACCAAAGAAAGAAGAAACGAAAGGAAACAAGAAAAAACTCTTTTCTTCACTGGCTCCAAAACCAAAATGAAAAAAAAAAAAAAGGATTTGTTTTTGTCATTTTTGGTTTTGTGTTTAAATGAATAATGGGAAAAATAAGGTAAGGGCCATTTCCCGTTTCCCAAACCAAACTCCTGGTCCTAAATATCCAGTGTGGACCAGGACTGAACCAGGACTGGACCAGGACTGGACCAGGACTGGACCAGGACTGAACCAGGAAGGAACCAGGACGGAACCAGGTCTAAGCCAGGTCTAAATCAGGTTTAAAGCACGACTGGACCAGGACTGAACCAGGAAGGAACCAGGACGGAACCAGGTCTAAGCCAGGTCTAAATCAGGTTTAAAGCACGACTGGACCAGGACTGAACCAGGAAGGAACCAGGACGGAACCAGGTCTAAGCCAGGTCTAAATCAGGTTTAAAGCACGACTGGACCAGGACTGAACCAGGAAGGAACCAGGACGGAACCAGGTCTAAGCCAGGTCTAAATCAGGTTTAAAGCACGACTGGACCAGGACTGGACCAGGACTCAGTCATTCCCACACATCGGGGAAAGTGAAGACCAGGAAGACAGAGACCTGGTTCAGTTATTCATTTAAACACAAAATAGAGAAAAGTTTAAAAATGAATCGTTATCCGTTTTTGGACCAGGACTGGACTAGGACTGGACTAGAACTGGACAAGGACTGGACCAGGACTCAGTCTTTCCCACACATCGGGGAAAGTGAGGACCAGGGAGACAGAGACCTGGTTCAGTCCTAGATCAGTCCTGGCGATCGGCTTCTCACTGGATGCATTATTCATTTAAACATAAAATAGAAAAAAGTTTAAAAATGAATCATTATCCGTTTTTGTGGTTTGGATTTAAAGCCCTACCGTGTAACTTTTTAGACAGAAAATAGAGCAATTTCTTTTTTGGTTTTTATTGCGCTGAAAACAGTGTCCTGGGTGGGCTTGCATCTCCACAAACCCGACTCTTAGTTTGGCCCGTGCTGCTTGTTTCTGTGGGAATGTTGATCTATCGGTTATTGATTCTTTGCAGTGACATCGCGCTGGGGGTGTTCTAGTTGTATCGCTATTGATGGAATGTTCAGCAGTTACCATGGTGATACAAAGCACACATTAGCACACAGTAGCGGCAAAAAGGTTTTCAGATTCACACCCCCGGGGAATGCAAAGTATCGATAATATTCCACAGTATGGCACAAAACGCATCTATCTCCATGGATTTCCACCTCTAGAAAGTTACACAATGTTGCTTTAAAGGTTCACAGTGTAGCAAAGGCAAATCACAGTTCATATCTGTGGAGAGGCGACCCCGCTACCAGTAAGAATGTGTGTTTTTGATGCAGGTTTAACGCCGTCCCGTCTTGATTTTGCCGTCAGCTTTTGCATGTTTTGTCTTTATTAAAATTCTCAGTAATGGAATAATTTCAGTGTTCAAGTTTGTATTCTGTCAAACTGTCCCCACTCTCTCATCTCTTGTACGACATTATGCAATCAAGCCGCAGTCCAAATGATGTTCTCGTCACGGAGCCAAACTAAAATATATTCACGCGTCTTGATTTGGTGATTGTGGAATTGTTTCTCATCGAGGGCAGTGGTCCTGATTTGTTTTAAACGAACTGAAAACAGGTCTGGTCTCCGAGGGGCTGGATTAGGGGTCAGAGGAGCTTTTATTTTTAACCTTTACTGATATGAAGAGAACGATTTACACAGAACTGCACTGGGGTTTATTCCTGTTTTAAAAGTGCATTGCGCAACTTTTC
>JACN01113333.1:0-14345 GCA_000787155.1 Scartelaos histophorus | reverse complement strand
TGGGCTTAATCCCTTAATACTGTGGAATATTATAGCCGAAGTTACAAAAAAACAGGTGGAGGATCTCTTCAAAAGAATAAGGAATCATGTTTTTCCCTACTGGTTAAAAAGTTACATGGAGAGGTTTTAAAAATATATAGCTTTTATATATAAAATGTAAATGATGCAATGATTTTAGGCCAATGATCAAGTGTTTATCAATAATAATTTAATAAAGAAACACATTAATTATTCATAAAAATGTAATATCCGTTCCAAGTTTACAGTTCCTATAAATAAACGGGATAACACCGTGTGCATGTCTCACCATTGAAGCGGTCGATAGCTTCTTGTCTCATGTTTCCGTTGACTCCTCCATCAATTCGCTCATATTTATAGCCCTCGTTTTCTAGAAAGTCCTCGAGCAGATCCAACATTTTGGTCATTTGGGAGAAGACTAGAACCCTGTGGCCTCCCTCTTTTAATTTCCTCATCATTTTCTGAAGAAGCAGCAGTTTTCCCGACGCCTTGGTGAGGGCATTCCCTTCATACATGCCGTTCGGGAGTTTTGGTGCCTCCTGCAAAGAGTTTTAATTAATCAACAGCTAGAAGAAAAAAACACAGACTGGCCCATAATAATAATGATAATTTGCATATCAGAAAGGTGTTAAATATCACTAATGTCTTGGTTGATGTCCAAGTATTATGCAAAAAGTAAAGACTGTAGGACTAGCCCGTAAAGTGCAGAAATATGAACTTAAAACATTTTAATACACTGCTGAAATACAGTAAGTTTATGTTCTCTTTGCTTTTAATAAAGGCTCCAACTAACAATTATTTTAGTAATCGACAAGTCAGCAGTTATCTTTCAACTGATCGACTAGACAATTATTTCTATTTTGCCCATAAGCTAATCTTTTTAATAGAGAATTGTCAGAAATAATGTGTTTTAATCGTCTAATTTGTAATAAAACCCGGTTTTATTAGCAAAGGCTTTGTGCTACAGTGTGTTTCTGATCAGGACACCAATTATTTAATTAGTCAACAGTTATTTCTCTTGTCTATTAGTCATAATTATTCAGATTAATCATTGTAGCCCTATTTTTATTTAGCCATTATACAGCTTTACATAGACATATTCAATATTCCATATTTGTGAGCCTTCAAAACAACAACAAATAGATCTTTATGTATTTGATATACTGCACTGCTTAAGCAGAAAACGAGGGCACTTACAGTAGCAGCGGCGGGGAAGAGGTAGGGATGGTTGCAGCATTTCTTGAGATCCATCACCACATTGAGGAGAGACACTTGGTTTCCTCCTCCACGAGTGTTCAGGGCCTCAAAGTTACGGGTGAGAATGAACTTGTAATATTTCCTAAACAGGATGAGAAACAGTGAAATGTTAGAGATCTGGGAAGAAATCTCAGAATATACTGATGCGCTATTTGGCAATACATATTTAATTCTATTTATTTGAGGCATAAATATTTAAAATTGATGCAAAAATACATGCATATGTAAAACAATATTGTGCTCCAGTGCACACCATCAAGTGCACTGATCCCAGGGTCATCACAATGTAAGTAAACCCCTGATAAACTGCTACACTAAGACAGTTTTTTATTTTAGCTGCTTAATGACTCTGAGGCAAAGAAATTTAATACATTTAAAATAGTCCAAGTTATTCTCTCTCTGGACACTTTTAACCTTTTTGTTTAACCAGGTAAAATGTTTTAGAACAACTAGTTTTCATTTGGAAACATGATCTGGTTACGATCATTTTCAGATTTTTGATACTGCTCTATCACATTCTCTTTATTATTGTCACACCATTATCTGATTTTCTGTTCTTACTTCTGCATGGGACTGAGCTCGACTCGCACGATGAGCTCTGTTTTTGACGGCATGTGTTTGAAGACGTCGGCCTTCAGTCTGCGGAGCATGTGAGGGCCCAACATGTCATGGAGCTTCTTTATCTGGTCCTCCTTCGCAATGTCAGCAAACTCCTCCAGGAAGCCCTCCAAGTTACTGCACAGAGATAAAAAATAGGGATGATTATCGACTAGGTTTTCCCATATCTGTCTCATAACGAAATATTTTGAGTCATTTGGCACCAATTTTTTTGTTTTGAACAGGCTGTATACTTGCACAATCAAACAAAAAAGTAAGCTAATTTGTACATTTTACCACAAAAACCTCAATTTGTGGTCCTTGCTATGGATTTTAAAAGCTTAATATCAATATGGACCACAAAAGGAATCACTGATAAAAATAAACAATCACAATATCATTAATGTGTGCATGCCAAGGTATATGAAAGATCGTAAAAAAGTGAAAATACTGACTTAAATCTCTCTGGAGTTAGAAAGTTTAACAGGTGGAAAAGCTCTTCCAGATTGTTCTGCAGAGGAGTTCCTGTCAGCAGCAGCTTGTGTTGTAGAGGGTAGTTGTTCAACACTCGGAAAAACTGTGGGACAAACAGAAAAGAAAATCATTATGTGCTATTTATACTGGAAAAAGGAATATCTAGAATGAATAAAACAGCTACATTTTGAATTTCAGTGTCAGATTTACTATGATGGACCAAAATCCAGATGATCAATTCTCTATTTACTTCACATTTAACCCATGCAAGATATTCACTTATTCATTTTTGACACAATATTTGCACAAATCTTGTTTTTCATACCTTGGACTGGTTGTTTTTCAGTCTGTGTGCCTCATCCACAACTAAACAGGCCCATTCAATTGAGCCCAGAACAGCCTGGTCAATGGTGATCAGCTCGTACGAGGTGAGGAGAACATGGAACTTAACCTGGGAGTCTTTCTGTAGGACACAAGAAATGACGGTAGCACAGTTTAAAATAAGCTTACATAAGATTTGTTATTTAAAATTCGCACATGAGGTAAAGATGTTGAAATCAAATATATCTTTTACTGATAATAATTGTAATGCTGATTTATTCGTAGGTACAAAAACATTGGACACGATGGCCAGAATCTGCAGCCAAACAATCAGATTTCTGGATAATCTGAGCTTGACCTGATACCTTTGATTATACTGACCATACAGTTGCTTTAAACACTTAACAACACAACATAATAATTCTGTTCTTCACCTTCATTTTGGATGCTTTCTTGCCTCCTCGGATGGCGTTCCCTTCGAAGGAGAACTCGTTTTCTCGGATGACCGCTCTGCTGTCTTTGTCTCCCACATAAGTCACCACGTACATGTCCGGAGCCCACATCTCAAACTCTCTCTCCCAGTTTATGATGGTGGAGAGAGGAGCGCTCACCAGGAACGGACCTTTGGAGTGACCCTGAACAATACAAAAAATACATCAAAATTATGTGTATATTTAGTTGAATAATTAGTTGATCTGATGCCTTCTCAGCCAAATGGGTAATGTCACTGTACTTGTTCTGTCATCAGTGTAAAGCACCATTTATGTGACAGAGAAATTATGATTTTCTTTCTATTTGACTCAAGTTCTAATGGGGGGAATCTCAGTAGGGCCCAAAGAAAGTGCAGAAGCAGAAAGAGTGAAGTAACAGGCTGTACATTAAGCTTATTGATGATTATTGTATGCTTATTCTCACAATGCATAACCATCTAACCCTAACATTTACACACAAAATAAAATAAAATAAAATAAAAAAATTGCAGTTTAGATTCAGACTGGAATTGGATTTATTGTCTTGCAATTTGAGTCTTATAAATTCAAAATCAACTGAATTTATGGGGCTAGGTGTCCTCACTCCTAACCCAAGAAAAAAACTGCACCTGTCAATCATTTTTAATCATCATATTTAATGGCTGACAAATATTGACCAATCAGAGGCTGTTTGTGTTTGGTGCACTGCAGTGTAAACTAATTAGGCTTGTGTGTGAGATGACAGGAGAAAAAAAACAACGAGAAGAGGAAGCTACACTATATTTTTCCCAATAAAATACTTTGATAACAAGTTTGTGCATTTAGCAAATCTTCCTAGATACTTAGACACAAATGTGAGCTTATGAGCCATTTGTAAGTAAGGCCAAACATGTCTAAAATCTCACCTCTTTGTACAGTGAATAGAGAAACACGGCGGTCTGGACAGTTTTTCCAAGCCCCATCTCATCTGCGAGGATCGTGTCCGTGGCTTGAGCCCAGGAAAACCGGAGCCAGTTCAGACCCTCCAGCTGGTACGGGTGCAGCGTCCCCCCAGTGCTGTCCAGATACTCCGGCTGACGGTCAAACTTTATAGTGGGCTAGGAAAAGAAAGAAAATATTTAACTTCATTAGTTTTGTTGCATGTTTTCTGATCTAAATGTAAAGATTTTCATGTTTTAATCCTGTCCTGGATTTCTATCTCAAACTGAATAATAACACCAGACCAAGGTGCCCAAACTAAAACCAAAGCTAAACTGAAACAGTAAAAAAAAAAGACTATTTGAAAAACTTACATCTACGACTGGATTTGCTGGAGGTCTCTCTGCTTTTTTAATTTTGATTTGCTTTTTGAATTTTTTGCCTGGTCTTCCCTCCTCACCCATCATCAGCTCCCTGGAGAAGAAACAGATAATAACATTAAAACAATATAAGATAGATAATAAGAAGAATCAAAATTAGATAAAACTATTCTATACCTGTGGTTCCAGTATGTTTGTTTGTAGGAGTCATAATCCGGGATGTCCATGTCTTCACTCTCCCAGGTCGACTGGTCACAGGGCAAGTCTCTCCATTTGATCAGGTAGTGAACGTTGTTTTTCTTATCAACACTAAAAAACAAATTAAGAAAAGAACCATGATTATTATTATTATGGCAAAAATGATGAATGAATAAGATTACACCTTGGGTAATATGGCTGTCTAAAGCTTAAACGCTAACAACCTCACACACATTCATGCACCAGTGTACCAGACACTGGAGGGTTAAGTGTCTTGCCCAAGGACACAACAGAAGAATTAATAGATGGATCCGAGATCTGCCCGCTAACCTTTGGATTAGTGTGCACACACCTATTGAGCTCCTGCTGCTCTGAGTACAGGAGTATCAGCTGTACCTGTGGTTGAGGATGCGATGAATCATCAGCCACTCGAGCTTCACACCGAAGCGGTAGAACTCCTCCTCCATGCGAGCGTACAGGGGGTCTTTGTTCTTTCTCTTCGTGCTCTTGTCGTCGTCTCCATCTCCTCCAAAGTCCACAGGAGGGGGCTCGTCCATGTCTGTCTTTCTCTGGTAGTTTCGAAACATCACTTGACAGTTCAGCTCCAGCTGAGGAGAAAAATACAAACATCAGAAAAAAACACATCACGTCTCTGTTCAACAGGTGAAAGTCACCATGACCTCTGACCCCTCACCTGGAGCTCCTGCACCCAGGCGCAGTGCCAGTACGACAGGTTACACCATTTCACAAAGAACTCCCTCTCACGGCGGCCCACCAGAGGAGGGGGGTCCGGGGCCTCTGCAGGCAGGTCTGCGGGGCGCGGGACAGGGGTGGGGGGAGGAGGGTCGCCCCAGCGCCATGTCAGGACCTTCTGCACTTTGCCCTTAAGGGGCGGGCACTGTAAACGTAATGGTACATTCATTATTAGCAGACCTGTCACTATAACCAACTCTGAAGTGCATCATATTGATGAAGAAAATATAAAGATAAACAATAACACTGAAAGTGTCATGAGCTGCAATAAATAAATTAACAAAATTAAACATCTTTAACATTTATATCTAAAATAATAATTTACAGCTCAATATTTATTGTATTAGAGAAAAGCAAAACAAAAGTTGTTATGTCATTGTGATTAGGGGTGTCAAATATGCATCGACACCAATACAAAATGTGAATCCAGTGTCTTCTCAGGCTGATGAGCTCTGGTTCTGACCTTGCAGCGGGGGCAGATCCACTCTCCGTTGGGGATCTCGGGCAGAGGGGGGTTGAGGCAGTGGATGTGGTAGGAGGAGGGGCAGGTGTCACAGCACAGCAGCTCTCCTCCATCTTTACACATGCGACAGTACTCGATGTGGTGATCGTCTTCCTCCTCTGCTCCGTCCTCCTGACGATCATCATCATCCTCACCCTCCGCCTCCGACAGGTCGTCCCGCGCCTCCCACTGGATCCCCTCCTTCTCCTGGAGCACGTACGCAGAGTTAGGGAGGGGGAGGGGCGGGGAGCAGCAGAGGTGCACGAGACACAAGGGGGAAGAAAAGGAGGCAGAGGATGTGTGAGGAGGAAGAGGAGGAAGAGGTGAGAACCCAGGAGAGGAAGGGTGGGGTGGACGGGTAGAACATGAAAAATACAGAAACACAGAATAAATAGAAGTTGAAGTACGCAGATTTTAGGAATGCAACAAAACTACATATAATATCAAATGGTTCAATATGATACAGTTCAATATACAGACATATGTGGCATTCAGTGGATTCAGTTTCCTGTGATATGCAACATTTTCTTATTCAAAAGACTGAATTATGAATTGCTAGGGTAACAGTCCTAATTTTGTGTGTTTACTGAGTCAAATTTACAGATATATAGAAGAAAACAGCTACAATAAAGCCTAACTCTGCTAAATTTGAACAGAAAAGTGATAATGTAATCGAATAACAGAGGAAACATTTGTACCGATATCGTGACCCATGTATAAAGAAATGATTGTTGCATGAATAAAAGATTTGTAAATGCAGTTTGTATTATATATCCTATTGTTAAAAGTTAATGAAGGCAAAAACAGGCATAATTTCTGCTAAATTAATTGACTGACATGCAGCTTTTTAAAGACCCATGCATGAAACCCTGCAAACGCACCACATTGATCTTTGGTATAGTCCATCACATTTAATACAAATGGGGGCAGCTAAAAATAATAATAAAATTAATATTGCTGTGTCTGTATTATAAGTCTAGAGTGTAGCCAGTAATAAAAATGATCAAGTTCAACATTTTTGCATTCACCTTCTGGATATTTCATGATAAATACAATGTGTTGTGGCTTTTGTCCTGATCTGGGAGTAGAACATCATCACCTTGTCTGAATCTGAAAACCAGCTCTTCTGACTCCTGGACAGTGGTACTCACGCAGTGCGGGCAGCTCCACTTGCCCTCAGGGGCCTTCTCCATGTCGGGGTCGAGGCAGACCATGTGGTAGGCTCTGGGGCAGGTGTCACACAGGATGATCTCCCCTCCCTGCTGACACACCTCACAATAGTCCTGGTGATCCGTCTCATATCCATCACCCTCCTCTGTTTCTACTGAGGGACAAAAGCACAAAGAAAACTAAATACACGTGGATATACTTACAGAATAATGGTCTTAAAAGTTGACTAAGCAGCATTTATTAGTTCTGATTAGACTATTTGTCCCATACAACTTTTTTGTAATAAATTATTTCACATCTGTTCACACTCCAAATAAAGCTTCTGATTATTAAACTATGTAATTTGTCAATCGCCGTCTGTAACAGTGTGCAGTGTCTATTTTTTTCAATTCAGTTTGTCATCAGTTAGTCAAGATTGATCAGAAAAGTGGTTTGTCACTCTGGTGAAATGAATCCACTGACCTTTCTTCTTTTTCTTTGCATTCTTGGACTTCTTCTTGGGTCGGCTGCTGCGACTGGAGCCGTCGGACACGGAGAAGGAGCCGTTGTCAAAATCACTGTCCGCATCTGGCTCGTCTTCATCACTCTGAGGAAATAAGCAAGACAAAGCAATTAAACTGTGGTACATAAATACAAAAAATATTACAATAAAATAAAGCGTTTCTTACAGATGAGCGTTTCCTTTTGATGCCTTCCAGTTTGATTTTAAGCGGTGCCACCTTTTTGGGTTTGGGCTTCAGTGGAGCCTTAGACTTGGATTTCTTTCTTGCATTTGGACCTGAAAAATAACAATGAAAAAAAATTAGTAAAGATTGATATTTTAGAAGATAATGTGAGAAGAAGCTGTGCAAGTTAAACATATTTAAAGCGGTATATTATGTACTGCACAGTAACAAAGTATAATTCCAGATATGTTATAGAGGCAACGATATAAAATGTTAAATATGCAGAATAATGGACCTTTAAACTGACTTTATAAGATAAGCAGAGCTGGGTAGAAATACAAGTAGGAGGACAAAACAGTGGTCCAAAAATTGACTAAAATTAGCAGTAAAAATATAATTGGAGAAACTAAAACTAAAAAAAGTAAGAGCATTTGTAGGAGTAAAAGCCCAGTACCTTTTCCCTCTTTGGTCTTGGCCTTGCGCAGTGGAGGGGGAACAGGGGCAGGCGGGGGGGCAGAGGCAGGAGATGAAGCTGAACCGTTCTCTGGTCCTGCGTCTGAAGCCACCATGTTCTCCACGGCTGCAGCCACATTAGCGGTGGCTAAGGCGGCGTTAGCAGTAGCACAACCCTAAAAAAAACCAAAACAATTTTATTACAATACTATGATACATTTGTATACCACAGTTTAAATCTGGTGGTACTGAGAGCCAAATATTTACTCATGTGGGATTTGATTTGATGCATTTATAAAGCTGTTACTAAACAATGGGCTGCATTAATAAGGATTAAAGGACATGAATCACAAAAAGACCTTTAACAAATTACCAAAGCTTAATGTATTTTTCCACATTGCGTCAAAAGTTGGAAATATTACTGATTAACATAACTAATTTGAATATTTCTTTCTAAAATATTGCATTAACCATATATTAACTATACATTTACTACTACTTTACTACAGGTCAAACGTACACACCTTCAGTGGGTTGTTAGTGCTGAACTCTCTCCATTTGGCCATCATCAAAGTCATCATTTTTGACACAGCGATTTTAGGATTTTTAGCTGCAATTAAGGGCCTGAACAACAAAATAGACAAACAAACGTGTAATTTACAGTAAAAAACTTAACTAATATGTAGGATCATGCCGTAATACAAATGTTACTGTTAAAATCAATTACAAAATGTTCAGATTCTCTTGTGTCTATTATATATATGTGTGTATTTGTATTTCCTTTCAAGTGTTCCTTCTGTTGCAGTGGTAATAAGAACAACTGGTCCTTGTTTGAGTTCAGTTTAGTCCTGATACGGACCTGGTTTGGTCCTGATATAGTCTTGGTTAAATGGCTTAGTCCTGGTTGTGGTGGTGGTGGTGTGTGTGTACACAAGAGTGAACACAGCCTTAGTCAAATACTCAATTCTTCCTCTAGAGGTTAACTTCGGTCAGTACATAAATAACTTTCAAATAATCAGACTTTAAAATATGGCCCAAAAGAAAACACTGAAACTAAAATACAGACTTTTAATCGCTGCCATTTAACACAAATAATAGTTACAGTTCTTCCTCTAAAGATTAAAACTAAAAAGACCCAAGTTGACCACTGATATTTAAACACAACTGAATCTGGACGTCTGCACTATTTTAACAGGCTTAAAAATGGTTAAAATTCCCAACGTGTGAGCTGACATACCTGACAAACTGGCTGAAGACTTTGTAGTTGGTGATGGAGTTGTAGTCGTCCTCGGTGAAGACGTGGTCGATGTCTTTCATGCCCCAGGCCTCCAGGAGCTGTGTGGAGCTTTTAGGCTGCTGGTGGAATTGTTTTTAGATGAATTAGTTGTTTTAGTGGAATTAAAAATCAAATACAGTGGAGGCTGTGATCATATCATGTCAGAATATTCTATAGTTTAACACTGAGATGAAGGGCAGGTCATAGTTTAACAGAAGAATTTGCATTTTAACTGATGTTTCGATCAGGTTTATGGTTAATATCTCTGCAATTATTAGTAAAAACTATTATTTTAAAAAATGTTTGAATGCTGCTGCGTCATTAAAATTATTATACATGTATATTTGTACCAGGCTGCGTGTTTAACTTTTCTAAAAATGTGGTTATTAGGGTCTAGAGGCACAATAGTTTCAGTTAAAAGACTTTCAATGTGGATTAATGTGTCAAATCAGCCAAAAAATATAAGATTCAGAGTATTTCCTGCAAAAACGTGCATCTTGTAGCATTCATGGGTTTCAGTTTTTTGTTACATGAAACATTTTGAGGACTTTTTCCAAGGCTTTTGGATTTACTACCATTCTGAAAACAATGGATAGACCCTCCATCTAAAAGTATGATGTTAAAACGACGTTAATAAAGCCTATTCACTTACAATGCCCCATGATCACTGCCTCTAATTAATAAATATACTCCTTACCTGACAATCGTCGTCGTCGTCATCCTCCTCCTCAGGCTCGGGCTCCTTGCGTTTGCTTTTGGACGAGCCTCCCTTCTCTGCAGCCGAGCTCTTCTTCTTCTCCTTCGCGGCGCTTGATCGCTTCTTCTTCTTCCTTCCCGGAGCGTAATCACTCCCTTCACTCTCTGACCGCACGATGCTTTCGTCGGCTTCTCTCCCCGTCGCCTCCACCTCCATCAGCGGCTCCGGAGAGCTGACGGGCAACTCCTGCTGGGAACGTAAACAAAATCATTACGACAAATGGTTTATCTATTCTATACTGGAATATCACCAAACCATGTCATTAAAGGGGCCGCATCCAATCTTCTCATGTAATAAAGCAGAATTTGTTTTGCCCCTGTACAGTTGGATAGTTTTGATTTTATTGTGAAGCACTTAAGCCACCTTCAGTGTTCTAAAGGACTCTATAAATAAAGGCATTAGGAAAGTGAATAAAAAGTTTGGACCACTGCAAAAAATATGTAGTTACGGGACTTGATTTACTGCGTTATCTCTGCAAGCAACAGCGTCATTATGTTGGAGTATCAGCATTCTCTATTCACATCAGGTAATTGGCATTTGTACAAATTTGTACAAAAAGATAGATTATACAAGTTAAACATTCCTATTTTTAGACCATCCAAGCTTAGAATGAATGTAGTAAAGAATTGGAATTGGCATGGTTAATAATTAAATTGGCATCAGTTGTTCTACAGATGCTAAAAGTACAATTTGTGAGTATGAGGCTGGGGCCTGTGCAGTATTGTGTTAGATTTAAGTCTAGTTTTAATACTTGCTGGTATTTATCTTGATTTTTGTTTGCATATTTCTACTCTCCTGATGTTCTTGAGCTTTATGTTTCGACACTGGAAGGTCCTGACAGTGGGACAAATAAAGGTTCTCTTCTTTTAATAAAACTGAAATTATTTGGGAGCATTTTAACCTTTCAGAAAATGGGGACAGTGTAACTTCACCAGTGTTCAAATGTTCAGGTGAGATGATCCATGTGAACATTTTAGTGACCAGATTCACAAAATCAAAACCCGGACGCCCCAAATGTTCTGCACTTGGCACATTCATGACTAATATTTCAGTATAGTCACATTTTCTTTGCGTTTTAAGAAGCTTTTCTGCATTTTATCTGAACAAATGGAAATTTACGCCTCTCTTTACTGTTGGCAGGTATCAAATTGGTCAAAAATAGGGAAATTTCGTGTTAAAACTGGAACAAATCAGTGGTTTTGGATAAATCTGGTGGAACAGGGGACACAGGGTTCAAACTGGGACTGTCCCGGGTAAATAGGGACTGGTCACGATACTTTTGACTTCACTTTGTGGTCACACTTTAAGTAAAGCCTGTGTACTCCAGTGCAGTCCTCCTGCGCAGTACTGCCTCTGGTACCCTGTCGGATGAGGTGCACACTGTACCTCTCTGACGGGCCTTTGTCTCTTGCTGCTCCGGCTCTCACGGCTGCTCTTCTTGGCTTTCTTCTTCTTTTTGGACTTGGGCGCTTCTTCTGCATCACACGCCGCATCCTCCGCCTCGTCCTCGTCTGCCGGTAACACAACATCATCATCATTACAGAGGCAGAGGAGCTGACCGCGCACTGGCACGACTTAACAAACAGCCGTGCACGCGGGGGGAGTGCACGAGAGGCATGTGCACGCGGGAACAGTGCGCGCGGGCCAGGGACGTGCGCGTGAGGAGCGTGCGTAAACGTACACACTGAACGCCAAAACAATCCCGGGTCAAACTTTGCTGTTGTCTGCCTCTGAAACTTTGACAACTCGCGCCCTCTGTCACCAAAATACACGTGGTCGGTCCGTGCGGAGAATGGGCGGAATAACAGCGGTAAAAACGTGACACAAGTGGCCAAGTTCGGCAACTAAACAATCATGGCGAGTGACGGACACGGTCGAGTACTGGCTAGCTCAAGCTAACGTGATCATTAGCTTTACGCGCAGAAGCAGAGTCGGTCACGGAGCTTCGACGGGGTCAATAAACCGAGCTTACCGTGGAGAAGAGCGTGCTCCTCCGCGGCTCCGTAGTCCTCCCTGTCATCCTCGCTGCCAGACATTTTCCCGGCGCCTGGTTTGACTGCTGCTCGGTGGAAGAGTCCCTCCTAAAGCCTGCTGCTCTCCGCCGAGGGAGGAGGGAAAATGACGTGGGTCGGAGCGGACCTGGGGAGTCCAGCGGGAGGGGGCGACCGCGCTGCAAATACAGAAAGAAAAGGAAAGGTTGTTGTTTTAAAGCTGTACATTGTCCATATTTTAGCACACAGATTACTGCAGATAGCAGACTGTCACAACTTATAAGTTCAATGAATTTACGCTCCGGTTTAGTGTTTTTCAGGTGCAGGGGAGGTGCGTTTACAAAGGACCAAAGTGTGACATGTGAGTGCCACATTCGCAGATCTGAGCGTGAACAGCGCGCAGAGCAAAGTTGGAGCTTTGGATCTTACCTGGATCCTGTAAGTTGTGCCGTGCGCTCGGTCCCGGCTCCCGGAGCTTCACTCAAACAAACGCTTCAGGCCGAGCGCGTCTGACGTGTGCTGACGGTTTGGAGCCGGTTTCATCAATGGAAGGTGAAACGTTCATGGAGCTGTCAATGACCCAAAACACGGCGCGCCGTGCCCACTCTCCTCTGCCCCAGCCTCAGAGCTTAGCTAACATCCTCACACACACAAAGGGGGCAGACATCCCATAATAATCCCCCCT
Source organism: Scartelaos histophorus (assembly GCA_000787155.1). Taxonomy (NCBI): domain Eukaryota; kingdom Metazoa; phylum Chordata; class Actinopteri; order Gobiiformes; family Gobiidae; genus Scartelaos; species Scartelaos histophorus. Next base: position 1,460 of record JACN01113333.1, on the reverse strand, counting down.
CCCACTTGCACAGGACTCTGCATAGTTACCTCGCAACGGACAGACCATAATACTCTGCCCCCACCCCCTCCGCACGCACGCGCATGTACACTAACACGTGCGTGCACAGCCGCGCTCGTGCACGGGATCAGTGCATGCACGCGCTACTTTCCTGTCCCAGCCCATAGCAACCATGTTGTCATGGTGACGCCCCCTCCCTCCCGACAGACCATAATATTCCAGCAGCGGCATGCATCCCATAATATGCAACTCCCAAAAAGACAAGAAAGAAAAGCCGCGTGGTCCAGTACCCGGGGTCCGTGCCCGTGTGAGGGGCACTGAGGGGCACTGAGGGGCACTGAGGGGGCACAGGGCACCGAGCGGGGCACCTGAAACCAGACCCAGGCCAGGGGCCAAACTGTGCCAAACTGTGCCACAGGTGAAGCATTATGGCCCCAGGTGAAGCTCTGGTCCAGTCCTGGTCTGACCACAGTGACCCACAGTCACACTCAGACCAACAGGTGTGTGAGTCCCATCAGAAGAGCCAGGCCCAGGACAGAGGCTCATGACACGTCACCAGAACCTGCAGAAGAAGAAACACCAGAGAAAGAGCCAAGTCAAAGATCCAAACCACAGAGTCCAATCTAAAGGCCTGAAATCAAAGAGAAACCAACCAAACTCTTTTAGATCTGTTTATTAGAAGTAAACTCAGACAGTGCACTTCTGTTCCCTGACAATATCACATCTGGACCAACAACAACACAACAGGTAGGATTCCACACACATACACACACCCACATGTGCACACACTTCTGTTTAGTCCTCACTTGGGTTCAGGCCTGGGCCTAAACACACAGTTTATTTGGTCTGTTGGTGAATGTTTATTTTCCCTGGTCAAAGGAGGAACTTTCCTGGACGATAAAAACACTGTTGCTCTCAAAAATAAAATAAGAATGATCCACTGATTTATATGGAACCTTTAATACTTTACAGTGGATTATTCATGCTCTCCACACTCAGTAGTCGTGTGGTTCTATTGTAGCCACAGTTGCCCCGGGGTAGACTGACAGAAGCATAATCAGTTCCCCTGCCACCACCAACATTTTTTTGTGTTTTTCTTATTGAGGCCTCCTTCTCTCTGTCCTTCTGTCTCCCCCCCCTCTCTCTCTCTCACTCTCTCTCTCACTCCCTCTCTGTCCATGCCTCTCTCTCTGATTCTGAGGTTCTTGCTTCAGTGAGGCCTGTAGTTTCTCCACTGGGCACGCTGCTGCTCTACTGTACACTTACATGCAGATTGCATAGCAACAAAGCCCGTGTCTGTCTCACGTCTGTTACTTTCGCTCGAATGCCCCTTCACTGGTTCACGCGCATCACCTCCTCCTACTCCTGTGGCTCCTCTGCGCCGCCCGCACACACCTCACATACAAACCAATGCGCCATCTTCATTGTTCTATAATATTCATGCATGGTCCGTTCATTCC
>KN500573.1:8035-18986 GCA_000787155.1 Scartelaos histophorus | reverse complement strand
GGAATAGTGCGGACAGCCAAGCCAATGTTATTTCCTCAGACACAAAACAAAACAAAACAAAAAACCCAACCTTGGTTCTATTTTGTTTTACTCTGTTTCCATGGAGTCAAGTAGGCAGTGCTAGAGAAAGTTACAGGTCAGATCTGTGGAGAGGTGAACCCACTCGCTGTAAGAAAGAAGACGTAGTTAATAAGGGTGTGAAGACATTTGCTCTGGTAACTCCTGCAAAGAAACTCAAGCTCAAATGAAATGACATTATTTTAAGTTATGCTAAAAAATATAATAGTTAATATAATTTTTTTGCTCTTCAAGTGATTCATTTAATGGTCACTGGTGAGACACATGAAAGGAGCTCTACATACTGTATTTAAAGTGACACTTGACTAAGAGCGACACCAATAATTTGACGTTCTCAAGTGCTCATTCTCCTTGGCCGCCACTGTTTCTGTTCCTCTTTAAACTGTTTTTTGTCCTCCTCTAATTTTTCTGTCACTTTCACCTTCTCTTCCACTTTCACTGGTCTTTTTCTTGTACCAATCTGCCCTCCTGCTCAATGTATTTGTTGTCAGTTTTCTCAGTATAACTTCCTCTGCTGTAACCATCTCTCCTCCTCCCAGGCACTTGGGCCATTGGACTGGCTATTTTGTCCCTCGTGCACAAGCATCTGGTAGTTCCTCTCCTTCTACATGACTTTGGTTTTCTTTGTTCAGAGATGTGCCTCTTATTCTTCTGTCATTGTACTGTCTGCCTGTTGGGCTCGGCCTGTGGTATCAGGCCTCTTTCTGAAGCCACTGGCTCCTTCAGGAGTCAAAGTGACTCTGTCTTAATAAACTCCACCTGGAGATTGAGGAGATCCGAATACTCGCTGGACTCCAGCCACTTTTTCCTCCACAAACCAACTCCACCTGCTGCTTGAAGGACACATCCTTCTCTAACAAAAATCTCCTTACAATTAGACCACGGCAGGTTTGTCACAACTGTGGCACCTGCATCCTCCAAATGTTTTGCTTCATGGCAGAGCCAGACTTACTGTTTCTGAGCCATGTGCTCTGTGCAGCCTCATGCTGCTCCTCAGAATCCTGACATGTTTCCACATTTAGGTTATGGACTTTTCCATTTGGCTGTTTTCTGTGATTTGCTGTCAATGTCAATTTAAAAACTAAATCTATTTATTACTCAGTGGCACACCGTCCCCTGGGGTCCCAACTAGGCAGGGGGCCAAAAATATCTGTCACTGCGTTGCCAAATTTTCAGAGACACAATATAGTTCAGAGACTGGACATTTCAGCAGTGGGGCCCTCTGACATTAATCGCAGGAATCACTCTCCTGAGCACACAGCTGTTGGTCATGGATGCATGAGTCACTTTACAACTTACTGTTTCAAGAAAGCATTGCTAATGAAGTATTCATACACTTAACATAGGATATGTTGTATATTGTATACTTTAACTTTTCATATTAATTAGTCCTACTTTTTAGCACATTTTACTCATGTGATGAGGCAGTGAATTATAATAGGCCAAACCAGTCTGAAATTTTCTACCATACGCTTCTGTTTTACATCCTTGATTTTGATTGAGCTTTTGTGCCCTCAAGTCAAGTTTAATTTATATATGTATAGATCATCAGCACAATACCACAGATCAGCCGGTAATTAGAAACCAATACATTCAACGTCAAAGACTCGGCCTGGAAAGAGTCGCCCCGGGTCAGGGCTGTAAAACTTTTCGAAATGATCCATTTTAATTGCAGTTAAATCTATACTTTGCCTCTTTGCGGAGCCATTCGTTTCGGCTGCAGCTCCGATAATGTTCCGAGGTAATTCAGCCAGGGACCCTAACTCATCGGAAGACAGTATAACGTCCAATTGGGATGACGACAATTGCCCATCAAACCTACCCCCCAGGAAGGAAAGGTGCAGTAAAACTCGTCCGCGTGATGCATTCGCCCAGATGTAATTACGCTCTTCAAATAAAATCATTTACCCTGCACATTCCGACTGGCCAATCCACAATTATACCATGACCTGGGTCTTATAATGTTTTAATCAACCGGCGATATTGAACTGCTTAGGATGTGATTAAAAAAAGAATGAAAATTAAGCTTTGGTGGTTTGATTGGCAGCAGCGTCAATTTCCGGGAATAGAAAAAAATGTCGAGAAATTTGCAAGTGAAATTGGGTTTTTGAGAATGTGATACAAATTTGACCCGATGAATAAAACATGGAAAATTTTTATTCCAGTGAAAAATGTAGAAAATGTGGAAAAACATGTATCGTTAGTATGAAAATTAATGAACTTATATTATGTGTTCTTGTGTTGTTACCTTTTAAACAAGCTTTGGGTCACCTCTGGAAAGTATTTCACATTTTCTAACCTAAAAGAATGTCTGTATACCCCATTAACTACTTATTTCCAATGGGGCATGTAGGCATCGGAGCGCCCTCTGCTGTCACATAGTCATATTACTGTACATAAGATTATAATATACTGAGAGTCTATTTTTAAGCTTATTATCTTGTTTTATTGCCTGTTTCCATTTTCCTGCTGTTCTTGAACTGTGCGTTGCAACACTGGAATTTCCCCTCTGTGGGACTAATAAAGGCAAATCTTATCTTATCTTATTTCCTATAAATGAGATGCTAACAAAGCCGTGGGTTTGTTGTGTACACAGTTTGACAGCAGAATGAGTCCAGTGATGATATATGAAGTAAACAGGGGGTATTATACTTATACTTCTTCACATCTGTCACATTATGACATTGTAGGAACAGCACTAGACAGAATCTTACAGCTAACCATAAGGAGAGATCTCTAGATTTCTCAAACACGCATGGATGACATAACAGAAAAATCCAAAAAGTCAATTTTGCCTAATACTTAAAAACTGCATAGGAGTAGTCTAGAGTATTAACAATGACGCAACTAAACAGGCAAAATGCAAACAGAGCATTTTCTCATCGTTTGTTGTCAGAGAAGACGACTTTGGAATATTAGATTAATGGAACCAGCATGAGTACAGCAACAATTCAACTCATGGTATGACTTTGATGAGGAAAACAATGTTACATGGTTAAAAACTTTCCCAAAAAAAAAAGTACATTTTGCATAATACATGTTTTTAAAAGTAGGCCAAGCAAAAGTATCTAAAAGTGAGTGTTTATCATTTGATTATGCTGAAAACATGAATAAAAATCAAGCAGGTGAACTCTGGGGAGCCACGTCTTCTGCTCGTAACGTTCTATTTGTTTCCCACTTGTGCTTATGGCGCAGTCTTTTGATATATAAGTAAAGCCAACACGTAAACAAGGGCACCGCGAGAGAAGCCATGCTATTTACAGGATCAGCCCGCTAGTCCCCAGAGCACAGCGGGGAGTTAGTCACATCCGTGGTTGTCCAGGTGATAATAACATGAGGAACCCTTTGAGAACATGAGGTTTCCAGGCATCACGCTCCCAGCAGAGAGTGAAGTTCAAAGCAATCTCTCAAATGTGAAGCACGCCTTCCGGAGACGCAGTGCTCACTAGAAAATGTACAAATGTGTCTTGAGAGTTGGTTTATACTGTGATATTGGTTCAAGGGTCGTAATAAAAGGAAATGTGAAAATGTGACATTGATTTATAGGGATCATATGAAAGTTGCTTTAATGGATAGTTAAAATGGGCCATTTGGGGATACCAAGGAGAAATTTGAAGTGCAATAAATAATATTTCTAGTTGGAGGGCACCATCTGCTTGTCTTTTTAGAAATTCCTAGCCATGGAATGTTCCATTCCATGGCATTAAATGTATAATACTTTTTTATTATTCAATCACAGGTGTTTTATGGCTAAAATAAACAAACAAAACAGCATTTTTAAGTGTGCCTGCCATTCTGTGGAATATTCTAGACAAAACAATAGCATGTGTATAGAGACAAGCAGGAGATGGATCTGGTAGTGGCACCAGACCAAGTTATAGGTCGGTTCTGTGAAGTGGCGCCCACACATGTTTTTCAGTACATGTATTTGAAGGTGCACTGTGTAACTTATCTCATTGTTATTGTGGAAAAATCCTTGCATTAAAAAGGTGCACTGTGTAACTTCTCTGGTGGAAGCAGCTTATCTCATTGCTATTGTGGAAAAATCCTTGCATTCAGAGCAAGAGTCGTCAATTTCATGTTCTGATTTTCATTTTATGTTTAGACTAAAGTTCTATTGTTAAAAAAAATTCTATTTTGCCTCTTTTTTAATTTAAATATAAACATGTCGAAATTGACCAGTAACACAAAAAATGTTACTTCAGTTAAGAACATCAAAATAAAAACATAAATAACACACATTTGGTTTAGAGATGTGTTCTAATATCCCCCAGTAACAGTCTGGTAACACAAAATAACTTTTATTTAGTTATATTAGTATCTTGAGGTTCATTTTACCATTTTCGTTATATTGAAATTGAGGGTAAACTGACAAAAAAAGGCTCTGAGGCTCCAACCAAAGACATTAAAACCAACATTTTCATGGAAAAGGAAGCTTAACAAGGAAACCAAGATATGAGAAAAAAATCTGATGATAGAAGATTGTTTATAGTTTATTTAACATCTGATTTAGGACACGGGTCAAAACCGATCCTTAACACTAAAGATAGTTATAGAAAGCTAACACAGGAGGAGGGTTAAGTGAGTTTACAGTCGGGTCTGTGCAGCCAACACTGCTCAGGGTAATAACGTGTATTTTCAAATTATCTTTATAACTATAAAACCTCATGACTTACAAATGCAGTATTATAATATGCCATACTTCAGAACATTCCATGCAAAGTAATAACATCTCCATGGAGACAAGCATGTGCCACCCCGTCACCAGAGAAGTTTCACATTGCACTTTTAATAAAACTACATACATGTTTAATTACATACACTGACAACTGATGCACACAATATTGGCTTTCATGAAGAAGACACTTATTCCTCACTGGTCTATTTGATTAGTTGTGAAGTGTCTGGTGTATTTTTCTGTGAGAGCTACTGGAGACACTTGACAGTTTGCGCCATAGAGGTTGGCGTCAATGTCAAAAGTCTGCTCGTGTGACAGACGTGATTAAAAATTTAAACGTGTTGATAGTGGAACCGGAGAGTCACCGGAACTCTCCAGACCGCGGCGCTTTAAAGAGGCCTGGTGGACAAGAGCTGTTAATTTTCTCCTGCCGCATCTTCACGCCCAGAGAGCCCTGGCTGTGTACTTTCAATTATCCTCTGAAATGCAATTCCATCTGATGCCCTCCCCGCTTGTGCCGTTTCCCATTTCCAGTTATTAATGTATCGCAAGGTGGCGGCTAATCATGCATGGACATAGCTACACAAACACGCTGTCAATTTGTTTCCAATTAGAATGTGTACACAGATGAATGGTGTACCGGTAATACGTGTTGACAACGGCGTGACTGCTAACCATTACTTAGAATATTCTCTTTGCGCGACGATTTATAGGTGCAACTGCTAATTAAAGTTAAAATAGTTTTACAGGAATACACAGGACTGACTAACCTCGCGCAAGATAGATCCTCACGTTATCTCGGAGTATTACCGACGCCCCATTCATCCGTGTGCACATTTTAATTGGAAATGCACCGACAGCGTGTTTGCGTAGCCATGTCCGCACATGTTTAGCGGCAGGTGAATCCGTTGTTACGCTCCCGCCGGTGTGATACAGCCGCCCGCTACTCGGCAGAATCAATCCCAGCAGCATTGAGCCTATTTTAGCATCAATACTATTTTGTTTGTGACAATGCGCCGGAGGGAAGCCATTATCTATTTGTGGACGCTGGACAGAAAAGATGCCAGTGCTTTTCTCTCAACTGGACGTAACAAAAGTCAAATTCGAATATCCGTCATGGCATTCTGTCTTTTCCTGATCACTTCCAGGGTGGTATGTAGGGATGCACCGATACCGCTTTTTGGAAACCGAGTATAATCATTTCTGTACTCTGGATACTCTTATCCCTGTGTCCATGATCAAATGCAGTATTCAGGATTCTTGACATAATCTTACAAATGCGCAAGCTCAAAAATTACATATATAATAAACCAGGAAAAATACAATTAAGCCTGATATTATTTTAATGTATTTAATTCAGCTTTGCGCACATTTCTTTACATTTTACAGAAACTAAACTTAAAACCACATGGGTAATTTGCATAAACAGCTCGATCACTTTTGCCCTGATGCAGTTCGTTTCTGTCGGACTAAAATAGATGATTCAGAGTAATATATGAGTCCTTTCTGTGACAAAGGGATGTGCTGCTGATGGTGAGTCTGCTCTGTTCTTATATCACATCGGAGATTGTTCATGTTTAACTTTTCAGAGATTATACGTCTGCAAAGTTATTTAACATTTCGCTCATGTACAGTCACTTTATTGTGTAATGAGTCATGTAAGTGTATCGGTGTGTGGTATCGACAAATGCTTAATGAGTGCAAGTATGAGCAGGAAGTATCAGAATCAGTGCATCCCTACTGGCATGATCCAGGTTAAGGAACCAATTCCATCTGAAGAGATTTTTATTCACGCAATCCAACCTATTTAAGCAACTCTATGTAATTTTGCATCAAAACTTAAACACGAGAAATACAAAAGGTTGATTCCAAAATTATAACGGCAGTAGAAGCTTTAATCTCTCTTTCTTTTAAGCTGCACTGTGTTAGTTTTGCAGTGGAAGATTTACCACCTGCTTGATTCCATAGAGATGTTAAAACTTTGCATGGAATGTTTCACAGTATGGCTTTATCTATCCATGGAGACACACAGGCCCTACTAGGCCCAGTTACAAGTCAGATCTGTGGATAGGAGAGTCTGCTATGTAACATTTCAGGTGGAAGTACTTGTTCTTAAGTGACAACTTCCGGCGGACTCTGTTTGCAGTAGTAAGTTTGGCAAAATCTAGGAAAAATGAGAAAATGGCACAGTTTTCTTCATCTACATGTCATTTTAGTGGTTCGTTATGTTAGGCTAACCAATAACTACAATCATACTTCAATTGTCGCTAGGTGAGCTCAGTGTCGGTAACTACGCTGGAAGTTGTAACGGCATCATTCTAAAATTATAATGGCAGTAGAAGCTTTAATCTGCCTTTCTTTTAAGCTGCACTGTGTTAGTTTTGCAATGGAAGATTTGACACCTGCTTGACTCCATAGTGATGTTAAAACTTTGCATGGAATGTTTCACAGTATGGCTTTATCTGTCCATGGAGACACACAGGTGACACTACTAGGCCCAGTTACAAGTCAGATCTGTGGATAGGCGAGTCTGCTATGTAACATTTCAGGTGGAAGCACATGTTCTTAAGTATGGCTTATCTATACTGGTCAACAACATCGCAAACCAGGAAGACATTTGGAAAGATGCGGCGACAACTTCCAGCAGACTTTGTTTGCAGTAGTAAGTTTGGCAAAATCTAGGAAAAATTAGAAAAAGGCGCAGTTTTCTTCATCTACATGTCATTGTAGCGATTCGTTATGTTCGGCTAACCAATAACCACAGTCATACTTCAGTTGTCGCTAGGTGAGCTCAGTGTCGGTAACTACGCTGGAAGTTGTAACGGCATCTTTCCAGACGTCTTCCTGGTTTGTAACGTAAGCATGAATAGAGCCTAGAATAGACATTATGACAGATATGGCATGTAACTTCTTAATTTCAGTGTCATATATCATGAATGTTATTGCTTTGTCTGGAATGTTTCACAGTATGGTATTAAAATATTCTATCTTCATGGAAACCAAACCAGGCCAAGTTACGGGTCAGATCTGCGGAAAGGCGACCCCTCCTCTCACAGTCACAAGTTACCGAGCTCCTTTAAATGTGTCCATGATTTATAGAACAGAATCTGAACAGTCAGCAAATGAAATTCTCTAAACTCAATTGTCTTTTGGGCTGTAATACCTGTTCATTTACTGTAACATAAACCAAAGTTGTGCTTGATAGACGTCTTTATGTGGGGGCTAAACGCATCTAATGAAACTAGTGCTCTCCATTTTCAAAAAGCAATTTCAGCTTAATCCCATCCCTCACGTCACCGCAGTTTGTCTCAACTGGCAAAGACTGCAACTTGACACGTTATATTTAACCGAGAAAGACGCTCTGCCATTAAAATCCTACGGGGCCAGATCCTTTGATTTCCTTGTGCTTCTAATTGCCATTTTAATCACGTGTTCGGATGATGCCGAGCAGGGAGTAAATCAGATAATAAAAATGAAAGGGTAATGAAATTCTAAATTCTTCATGATCTTTGACGACTTTCCAAAGTGTTAATTTGAGGAAGTTTTGAAGCGGCAATAAACTGTCTTTTTTATTTTTGCTTTGTACGGGCCTCGCTTTTTAAATACCGCTTCCGAGGCGCAGAAGTCTTATCAGCTGACGACACTTGCGTTTAGAGACTCAGAGACTGTATTCAGACTTCCATACTTTAAAAAAATGTGCTACTTTGGTCTTTTCATGTGACAGTAATGAATGCAACGTATTCATCTTGCATTAAAAGCCTTTCAGATGTATGGTAGAAGCAGCTCTTGAAGTAAAAAAAAAGTCAGCTTTGTGTGATCTAATGAAAAGCATTCTATTGTCTGATAATCAGGAAGTGCGTGATGGCATGCTAGTTTACTAGGCAAAACTTGTCTAGGAGACTTCTAAAATCATCATGGTGAAAAATTAGGATGCTTAGAATGCATAAGGTAAATGAGGAATGACTTCAGATGTCTGCAAACCTTTTTAATTTTTATTTTCTTTAAGTTGTGATTTTTTAATTTGATTTCTTTGTTTCAAATCACAATATTCATCTAAAATGGCTTAATTAGAGAAGCAAGTTTGCTGATTTACTTAAGAAACTGCGGTGCCCAGTGGGAGCTAACTGTGAGCAGCCCTGCAGCTGTCAGCACCTCGGATGGATAACTGCAGATCAAGTCAGCAAGTAACTGTTCATTTGTACCAAGCACCAAAGTGACTATGTGACACCGCTGATCCTATGTGTATCACTGATAAAGAAAGTAACATCTTATAACAAAGTACAGAGCAGCGGGTGTATGTCGGTGGCCCAAACATGCATCAGTTACTCCTACATATAACCTAATGGTGAGGGAAAACAATAACATGAACATGAGTTAAAACTCCCAAAAGTTGCAAGTTGTGCATAATATCAGTATCTTACTTAAAGAACTTGTGGTCAGTAATATAAAAGGACATTTCAAAGACTATGGAAAGGATAGGTTTTGGAGAGACAGTTCTTTTCCAAAGTCCTGAAGAGTGGGAGATAAGCAGGGGTAATGGAGCTGTCCCCTCGGGGAGAGGCCAGACCACCTCTGCAGACTGGATTAATATTGCATGGGGCCTCCTCAGTGAAAAACACACAAATGGCCTTGTTCACGGCTCAACATCTTTGAAAGGACAACGACTAGTCAGAGTGCACTTACTAGTCACGAGTCACTCAGGAGACTGGAACGTCCTCCATCTAATCTGATGCATTAAGTTCTGAATTGTTAAAGACATTCATTGAGCAATAACAATGCATTATTTACACAGGTGGGTACAGTCGCCAAAAATCAGGGTGAAATTAGTTCAAAATAATGTTATCAAAAGTAAAATCTGATTTAAAAATGAACACAATTTGGTATTTTGAAAGGATAGACCACAAAAATGAGGCTGATGTGATGATGCAACATTCTGCAGCATAAGTCATGATGTAAGTAAGTCATGGTATAATCCTTGGAAAATGGATGTTTTACTACTTGAAATCGATTGAAAATTGGGCTGAACAATTAAGACTATCAATCAAATTTCAATCTCTTTAATAGGTAATATTTTACAGAGCTATTGTGCAACTGGGATTAAAAAAATCTCATGGTAAGTTAAACTATTGAAATTAGATCACATCTACTTAAAATTCTTAAATAAAGTGACGTGATAAGAATGAAAATGTAAAGAGTTTCTCCTGTTTCAATGACCCTGCTTTGACTTTGGTTCGAATCGATTAAAATCATAATAATCCAGAGTGTGCAAACTGTAAAGAGGATGATTTCTCCACAAAAAAGTTACACATCACACCTTTAAAAACAGACGCACTAAAACTTTTATTACCTTACAATTCAGGAATAGTGGAATTGTCAGTATCCACCTTTAGTTCCTTCTCATATTTAAGGTTTGACTGAGGAGTAACATTGCTATGGGCAAAGTGACAATTTAAGAAGAATCCCAATGAGCAGCTTGGTATTTTTCCAGTGTTTATATTGCGTGACAGCTCTGTCCCTGTGCGTTGGATGTGTGTGAATGTTGATGTCTTTGTGAGAGAGTGTCTGTGTGGGGCCTGTGTTCTGACAGGGCTGAGTGTGATACAGTGACACTGGCGGTGCTGCGTGTCCCGGCCTGCACGCTGCTCAGAATGACTAAAAACTCCAGCTCGCCCACTTCGCTCTCAGCTCAGGTTCAGCGTTCAAAAGAGTCACGCTTTTCCACAATACAGTAAAGCGCAAACAAGCTGGATTCTACAGTTTTTACATTCAGGTGAAGAGGAATTCAGCCTATAAATAAATCTGGTCTGTTATCAAAAACATTTAACTTTTTATTAATTATTTTAAATCTGCTATTTACTCATACACACATGCCAACATAAACCTGCTGATCCTGTTTTCTACTTGTCTTCTATTCTTTTCTATCAAAAAAAAAGGACTTACTTGTGCTCTGTACTTGTCTCACTCTGATATTGCAGCGCCACCTTGATTTAAACAGATGCATTTGACGTGTGTCCATTTGCAAGTTCTTCAGTTAAAAATGTTCAAATTTCATAATAATTCTCCATAAACCTGTAGAACCTCTGACCTCCATGGGAACAAATCACTTTTTTTCAGAAATTATTAGTTATTTTGTATGTTTTTTGTGCTTAAAGTGTTAAAATGTTCATGTGGTGCGACCGTCCGCCTTTAACTGAT
>KN500568.1:0-15837 GCA_000787155.1 Scartelaos histophorus | reverse complement strand
GATGGTGGCTGATGCTGGGGAGGAGGGGGACGCCAATATTAACACTGCAAGTAAAGAGGAGGGCCAAGAGGAATTAAAGCAGATGATTAGCATATGAATGAGAGAGTGGAAGTAGGTGAATCAAAGTGGGGCAGGATATAAGAGAGCGATAGAGAAATGATTGAGGAGGGGAGCTGTGATTGGACGGAAGGAGAAAATGGAGCGGCGGCAGGCAGGTAAAAGATGTAGAACGGGATACGACTTCAGTTATATTAAGTTTGCATTTACATTTTATAAACGACACATTTGGGACTGTATGTGAACTGAATGTTTCACAGCGCTACTGTTAAGGGCATTGACGGACAGTAAAAGCCTTTGTCAAGATCAGAAGTCAAACAGAAAATGTTCTAAGTCATTGATGTTCTCTCCACATGCTGAATTTCACCAGATTTCACAGAATATAGATTCACAGACTGATCTAGAGAAGGGTTATTCCACCATTATAAAGGCATTGGCGCATTATTTTGCTTAAAAATGTGCAAAGGTTTTTGGTTCTTTCTGTTTGACGGTTATACTTGTTTTGCTTTCTTGACTAGTGTTACGGCCCCAGGCCTTTCAGTTTGTATTTTTGTGTATGTTGCTGGCTATTTTGTTCCTGCTGCCTGAGCCCTGGTCCCTGATTGGTGGAGCATCCCTTCACCTGGCCCCGCCTCCAGCCTCCTCCCCTTATTTAAGATGATCACCAGCACCTGTTCATGGCTGCTGGACTTTGTGACCAGTCTGCTAATGTGTCTTATTTGTGTCAGTCACTTTGTGTTTGTACTTGTATGTGACTTCTGTGTGTTGAGACACTCGGTTTTGGTTTAGTTTGTTCTGTTTTGTGCCTTTTGATTTGGTCACTCGATTCTGTTTGTGGGTTTGTGGTTTTCTTTGGGACATTCGTGGTTTTGGTTTATTTTTGTGTCCCTTAGTTAATCACTCGTTTGGGAACCCACGTGACCTGTTTTAGCACAAAACTTGTTTTATGTTAAACCTGTTGTGTTGTTTCTTAACTTGGTTTAGTTATGTACATATTTTGCCATGTTTTGTTAAGTTAAACCTTTTACACACCTGTTAATTAAACCTTACTTATTTATTCCATTTTCCATCTTGGTGTTTTTTTGTTACTTCCCTCACCCTAGCCGAGCTGGGTCGTAACAACTAGTGTAAAAAATGCACGGGACACTCAAATGAAATGCATGAGTGAATTAACAGAAGACATACCTGGTAACACCTCAAGAAACACTAGATTTCCTCAGCACACAGGTTGAAAATCAATGATCTAAAACAAAATCAAACAATTTCCTCCTCGGCCCAACAATGACCTTTTCTGCAGCCACCAATTTTATAGAATGAAAATCTTATGAACACCGTACTTCATTATGGGAAGTTAATCATACACTCTAGGGGTGTTTCTTAAGGGTTAAGGGTTTGTGTGACCCTCAACAGAAAGCAGAATATTGTTCTTAGAGAAGTCTAGCATTAATTGCACTAAAAGGTTTTTGAGTTATTTATAGTATCTTGAATGATGAAATAAGCAGCAGAACAAAATCTATACTAAATTAAATCGATCTCTTCATGCTCCAATAACAAGGCAGGCTGAATGATAAAATCTCTGTGTAAGAGTCACAAGTCTCCAAATCTTGCAGGTTTTGCTGTAAACTGGTTGTTATAGCGACAGTTGTTCCACCACATTGCCTTATATTGAAAAAGTCTAGTAATATTCTGCCTCCATATCTTATCTACCCAAGCACAGTTGCAGCGTTTAGTAATTTTGTCTTTCTGTCCATCCGCTAAAGCTGTGGTTTTATCTCGAATTTGGAAAAAGATGCAGAGACTGGAAGAAGCCATTTGAGCTGTGAGCTGCTGCTTTCATGTAAGGCTTCAGTTGCTCCTCAGCAGATCTGCATTAGCCTCACCGAGTCTTCCTGTCTACTTAACCGGGCTCCCCTGTTGTTCATTGCGGCCTGTCAGGAGTTTTTTCCCTTTTTTTTCCCCGTAGTAGTAGTGTCACATGTTCCCCCCGCTGCTTCGCCCTGGATGCTCCGCACACTCCTACACAAAAACTTCCAGTGGAGACGTCTGCTCCTTCAAAGCGCCATCCAGCCGGGCTGAGAGAGCTAGCACAATGAGCTAGATAAATACGCCACATAGCACATAAATGGCGGCTAATCCAAACAGGTTACGTAAGCCTTCACAAGTGAGTGACGACGAGGATGAGCGGATAATGCTAAATGGGGTCTTGTTTATGGATGGATTTTCGCTAACTCTTGTAATTACACCGGATCATTTTCATCAGATTGTCAGTGCGGTTGTCTTCATTTTCCTCTCCTCTCTCATGCCATGGCCTCTATCGCCAATCACCAAGATGAGTGTTAAGTCCACTGTCAGGTAGTAAATTACACATGATCATTACTTCATCATAGCAATGGCCGAATTTTTAAAGACTTAAAAGCAACAAATGACCGGATCAAAGCGTCTTGATAGATGGTCTCTACCGATCCATTTTACTATAAATTGCCGAAGAAAATATATTCTGACTGAAGCGAATAGTGCATCATATTAGGTTTCAAATTAGGCACAGTGTTAGCAATAACAATGAATCATGGCCAGGTGGCCAGACTGCGGGTAAATGTGTAACTCTTCTTGTGTTTGGCAGCTCCATCAGCAGAGGTGGGTAGAGTAGCCAAAAATGTATTTGAAGAAGACAGTCGCTTACTTCAAAACACCCAAGTAGAATCAGAAAATAGTCCACAAAATTATACAGGTGAGAGTGAAAAAGTATTTGGGAAATCTACCACATGGGTATAAATAAATAAGAATCTGGACATAAAATCTGAAGTATAATTAGAAGTCAATAAATGGTAATACTTTGAATAATAAACAACATTTTTATTTGCAAAGAATATACCACAAAAATCAGAATTTTTTTTAAGTTTAAAGGAGCGGTGCAAGAAACATGTAATATTCTCAACTTAAAACTTTTGTCACTTATAGACCCAACTCTCTGTGGGCTGAATAATAATAGTACTCTTACATTGTATAGTTCTCCAGTATGTGTAAAAAAAACTATTTGAAGATATCACAAAAAGGAGTATTACACAGCTCTGCACTCCTGTAGTCTTGTGTATTTTCTTTCATTGTTAAAATGAAAGAAACTGTAGTACTACTACACCTAACTCTTTGCTTCTCCTCTTCTTATTTTCATCAGAACGTTATTGTGTAAGTGCATTGCAATGTTCCGCGGTGCCTAGTTTCATGTAGTCCATCTCTCATCTCTCCACTACATGCAAACCAGCTCGGACACGCTGAAAGGACACTCACCCGTGGCTTCATCCTTATTTAATATTTCAGACTGCACTTGCGATGCTCTTGTTGTTCCATTTTCCTGAGTCTGCTGACCCAAAATGTCTCTCCTTTTCAGCCGGTATCAGCACAAACCCATTCGACGCCGTTAGTTCAACTTGTCAAACGAAATGGCTCATGAATTATGGACACGCTTCATACATCATCGGCGGTGTTCACAATGTCGGGCGCACACTCACAAATTTGCATAGGAGATTAGTTAAAGCTACTTGACCTCTATACCAAGGGCGTAATGGGTGGTTGGGTGCACGGATGGCGGGATGTGAGAAGACGAGGCGCTAAAATATGAGTCAATTTCCTTTGGGGGGCTTATCGGAATAGTTTGACTGGCGTGGGAGCTGCGAGCGGGCGTCACTTGTCAGGATTTAAACTTAGAGAGGAAATGAGCGACTAGGGTGTGCTCTGAATTCTCCACCATGATAGGCTAAAAATGTCTGAACAAGCAAGATAAAAGCCATACATTTTATACTGCAGAGGGCTATACTGTGGCTGTTGGCATGTCCACATCTGCATAAGAGCAAATCTGTGGCAAGGTATTAGTAAGTTAGCTTTTTCCCCATGTGTTTTGAATAGATCGGGGACTTTAGTGGTTCGCTGTGGTGATGCTAGTGGTGGCTGAATGACAGACATCCACCCCTTCCCCCGTCATTAATCTCCATTTAGTTCTGCTCCGGAGAGGAGACGAGAAGAGGAGAGAGGGCAGGGGGGTGCGATGGGGGAAAAGGCAGATTATAGATATGTCTAGCCATGAAATCAGAGAGGAGATGGTGGATGGGACAGGAAGGAAGAAGGGGGATTAAAAAGGCAAATACAGAAAGGTGAAGAGGATATTGAAGCGAACTCGGAGATGTCATTAAGAGAAAGTAAATGAGTGTTCCGACAATCAATTTCACATGTATATCAATGAATGCAATTGGTGGGACAGGGCTCAGTAGTTAGTTAACAGGAAAAAAGCTCCGTGTTGGATCTTATTTGAGACATTCTCTTTGCTGTAATCAATAAATTCATTAGAAACTCATTAGGACATGGTATGCAAAAAGAAAATGGACAAAAGAGATTATGTGTGTCAATTTGTAACTTCTGTATAGGAAACAACAATAATGTCACAATTAAGAGAGTTGACAGTACTTTATAAAAATTGTGATAATCACCAAGCCAAGATAATATCAATTACAATGGCTGTTGTACTTACCTATTATAGTTGTTTGTGGAACTTAATGATAATTTTACAGCAATGAAAACTAAAATCCATAGCATTTTAAACTATTAGCAATAATTATAGTGGTGTTATAGTTAATTACATTTATTTTAGCCATAAACTGTGGCACAAAATGTCAGTATCATCCCATATACTTATTATTCTATAGTTTAACCCTTTTTAATCTTAAATTCTGGTAACTTTGGAAGAATGATGGTAGAGGTTTGAAAGGGCCATTGTAATATTTGTGCACAAGTGATGAGGAAACTGCTGAGATAAAGCCGGTAATGCAGACTGCAGTTAAACAGTGAAAATATTGCAGCAAGAAGATCCCGCTGTTTGATCTTTAACAGGATTACTTTCCCCTGCTGTCCTTTTTATTTATTTGATTTTGCCTCATATTTATTCATATGTAAATGTTGGCGGTGTTCCAGTGGTAGAGCCATATTGGAGCGAGGCCGTACTGAGCACTGCCTGTGACTGTGCATCACTGATACTCACGGAGTCAAACTACAGGCCCCTCCCACAGCACAACACTGTACATATGGACATTTGAGGCTTACTTTGTCTCAGCATAATGACTGCGCACAGATAAATAAGGAAAAGTCACTCGCTTAACACCAAAATGAGTCTGAGCAGGGACGGACTGGGACCAAAAACCAACTTCAGCCCACAGTGGAAACTGAGGAACTGGGGTGAGCACAAATCGCCCCTGAGTGTGAGAAGTTCACATAATAGTACCGAGCTATTCTATTTGCTTCTTGTTTATAGGTTTTTTTTAAAGTGTTTAAATGTTATAAATGTTGAGAATTTGCTGAATTTTAGGAAGCCCTGTTATGCTTTTTCTGACTGTTTCCTTATCACCCTTGTTGTGTTTTGTGCTATACACTGCATATTTAGACTTCTCTCAAACTGAAAACCTTGTCAAACCTCCACCTTGTGATGCCATGATATAATACAGGAAATACTTTACTGTGTTTTTAAATTGTACACACTTGACTAGAATCATTTGGATAAATTCAGTCCTGAATTTAGGCTCTACTAAACTAAATGTAAAAGGAGCTTTAGAGATGTAGAAAGATGAATGAAAACCTGAATGAAACAAAACACAACCCCAGGTATGTTTCTGATGAGATACCAACATTTTAAAGCTCATAAGAGAAAATGTTTTGTAACATAGGACCATTAACCTCTGCACTGATATGTTTAACCTGCCTTTTGTCTTACCAGCAATGTGCAAAACAATGTTTTTTCAGCTATAGTTTTTTCATAGTTACAAAAAATGTCCAAGGTCTGAGACTTTACAAATTCAAATGATTTAATTCTGATTACCACTAAAGCTTCATAGCTTTCCAAACAATGTGGTTCTGTCTTTATCAATAAAAGCACATTTTTCGAACTTCTTTTGAGTTGTTTGTCCATATAATCCATGGCTGAGGGATTTGTCTTGTTGGCCTCTAGGAGATTTTTTGAGTCGGTAAACCTTCTCCTGAGTGTAAGGTGCTGGCTTGTGTAGTGGATATTGATTTGGCCTTTTTCTCAGATTATACAAGCCTGGCTCTGTCATCTTGTCAATAAGACCATCATTAGAGGACAATACACGATCTGTGTGACCTGCAGCTCCAACGTGAATTTGTTTTCCCTTTGTGCTGGTTAGGGGATGATATAAACACATTGACAGACTGGTCATTTAGGATCCCCTTTTATTTTAGACCTTGGTCCACAAATACACAAAAGTGCAGCTAAAAAAATACATTTTATTATTAGCCATTATGATTCAGTTTCATTTGACAAAGATAACATTGTGGTATACATGAGTTATTGTTTTCTCGTGGGCTTTTCTCTTGGCTAATTCTTGAGGCATAGGTTTACATTGGGATTCCTTTTGTATTTGCAGTTTCATATATTCCAATAATCCTCTGCTCTGACCCTAACTCAGAATATATCCAGGATTAAAACAAAACAAATCAAATATTGCAGTCAATGTAATCAAATACATGACAGGGGAAAAATGTGAACATATGGGAAAAAATCTTTCAAGATCTTATAAGATTTTTTCCCATGTGTTTACATTTTAGACAAAAAAGGGTTACTTGTTGGTGCGTTACATCTCTCATAGTTTCAAAAAGCAAAACTAGAATAGCAACAAAAATAGTAATTAAAATAAATGACAAATTGTGAGGCCAAAATTGTAAACTGGAAATGTGTGATTTATATAGTAGGAATTATGTCTCATACTGTCTTATTCTTGTGGACCCACTATTGTGTCTCGTCCCATCCCTGCTTTTCGATTTTTAACTTGTTCAGTAAATATATATTAACTATAATAATGTTTTCATGCCATCTTCCTAGCAAAAAGCAAGTGGCCCCTATAATTGACTGTTTTCTCTATGCATTCTAGCGGAGTGCATATGGTCTATTCTTAACCTCTCATGTGGGATGCGCTGTGTGCCATTCGGGTCACTAAGCAGGAGCCGAGAGGGTTGTCCTCTGTGGTGTAGCAGCATGCTAGCAGGCTGTGTTAAAGATTCAGCAAACGCCTGTACTGAATAGAGAACAGCCCTATATATACATACATATAAATACCCTCCGCTGTGACCTGTAGACCCATATAAGTGAGTTTTGAGCATCACTCCACTGCAAATGCAAGCAACCATCACATTGTTAAGTCTATAAACTGGTAACTTACTGTATTGTACGCTGACATATAGTGAGAACCACAGCCATTAGAGCAGCATTGTCTCGTAGGGCGCTCGAGGCCACGAAATACAATTAGATCCTTGTATAAAATATTTATTTCCACAACACCTACTGTGCAGCAGAGAGCAGTCTTTACCCGCTGTGCTCTTAAATATGAAAATACAAGTATAAAGAACAGGCCTGGGAGACCAGAGGACACAGCTGCTTCGCACTAAGAGGCAGCGCTGCGGCTTTTGTGTGGCGCACAATATTAAGGCCATGTTAATATATGACTCCAGGCTGAGAGCTTTCATGTACTGTATATGAATCTGAAGTACAGTTGCACTTTTGGGTCAAGAATCTATATCATATTATAATAGTTCAGTCATTGCATAAGATCAGGTTAATTATACCAGTCACAACATTTCAAAGCTGTGAGTGCAGGACTGTCACGAGATACATCCATCCATCTTTCGCTTATCCGGGGCCGGGTCGCAGGGGCAGCAGTCTAAGCTGGGAATACATTTTGAACCACATTATATTACTAGAGAGATATACCGTGATAAATTGTAATATTGAAACTATTGTATGCCTCTGACATAATCAATAAAACAACATTACCAGAGTAAACAATGATTAACCATTGAAACTACTTATTCAACCCTCTGCAGCTCTTTCCGTGTTACAACAAAAATAAGAAAAATTCCCTCACTGTTGCAAAGAAACTGAACACACATTTCCCTCTGCAAGTCCTCTTCATTTATGCAGCACTTTTCACATAATTACATATTTTTTTTTATGACTGTATGACAGACTTGAAGTGCTATAGGTTCTCTGCTTTCATAACGCAGAATGTAGTGTTACATGTATGTGGTTATTTGCAAAAGTAAGAACAGTTGGTGCATATTTTTAGACCTTAGCACTCAGCGAAAAGTATAGGCTTCATTATATGTGTTTTAATTCAAACTTAAGGAAATCAGATAGTTGAAAAGCATACAGTACTTTCTAGCTGAGAGCTGCTGCTGCTGCTGGGAGCACCATGTGCCTGAGTGGGCGGCCGAGGAGAGGAGGAGGGAGCAGTTCATACAGAAAGCACACTCTGGATACCATAGTTACTGTAATCACAGGTGGCTGTAGAGCTATTCCAGTGCATGTGATCTATGGAGTGTGGCTTCTTATGGATGGCACTTGCAAACTAGAAACAGCCTCTGTACAGTTTTAGTGAGGTGTGAAAATGTCATTAACTTAGAGGGCAGATACGGATATTTTTGGTTATTTCACTTTTAGAAAAGGTCAGTAATGGGACAGGAAAATGTATTAATATTTGTGGAGGTATAGATTTAGTAGTCTTTTATCATATTCCCCAACATTTTTATATGAAATCCAAAGATACTTAACTTTATTCTCTTAAAGTTCAAAGTAATTGGGGTGGTAGCATTCCAGTCTAGTGTGAAAGACAATTCCAAAATCTTTGTACCTTGTTTATTTCACAGTGTTAGTGTGTCATCTGTAATGCTTGTCTATTATTTGTTTATGTAGCTGCTTTTAATGTCTCATGGTGCACTTTGAGCTCTTTTTAAATGGTTTTCCAAAGTGTTTTTGCTATAAATAGCATATAAACTAACCTAACCTAACCTAACCTAACCTAATTCATTGCAGGCGTTAAGTCTGTGCAATAAAGATGAGACCAGTTGTCTAGACTTTAAATGCGACTATATTAATTTTAATTATGTATTCTTTGTGGGAGTTTAGTGTATTTGTATTATGCCCGGACAATGGACTTGAGTATTTGTGTGTTGCCGTGCACTGTGAGGATTACTATAGATTTACATGGCCCAGTACAATGAGCGCGCCCACCCTTAGGACCCTCTCTCAATCA
Organism: Scartelaos histophorus; assembly: GCA_000787155.1. Lineage (NCBI taxonomy): Eukaryota > Metazoa > Chordata > Actinopteri > Gobiiformes > Gobiidae > Scartelaos > Scartelaos histophorus. Next base: position 6,697 of record KN500568.1, on the reverse strand, counting down.
CAGTTATAATGAAACACTGCTAATTCCTCTTTAAAGCTGCCACACAGGCTCTGGCTGCCCTGCTTCCACCGACCACCGCTGAGTCGATCTATATGACAACTCTATCTGTACACTGCCCCATTCATATCCTAATCTCCATTGTCTGCATGTCTTTTAGGAGTCAACTTTGTCACAGTCATTTTTGTCCCACCCGTAGGCCTGTCACTATAATTACTATATCAACTTATCAATCAAAATATAAAAGATGGAACAATATATTTGGCCAGTCAGTATTTCTTGTGTGTACAATTTCTTTGCATTAGTGGGGAGATTTCAGTTATTTTTGCTGTGATAGTAAAATAAATCTAAAAAGGCTCAAATTTTATTTTGAGAATGTAAAAAAATATACTGACAATGTATTAATGGTCACTCCCTCCTGTTCCATTTATGCTGAAATTATGAGAATGTTTATTAAGAAGGAGAAACATTACTGAGCAGTGTTTTTGATAATACTATATATTTAAACATTTTTACTGGGATTATTGTGTATTATTGTGTCAGTGTATATCTTTCTAGCAATATATGGTGCTTGAGGATTTCATATGATGACAGGCCTGCCCACTCGATCGCTGCACATGTTGGCGTCCTCTGCCTCTGAAGTGCCCAGCCAAAGGCCCTCTCCTCTCTCTTAACTCCAGCACTGCATCTTGTTGGCAAAGAAGCATTGAATAATTCAGCACACCGCGATGTAAAGGAGATTGCTTTAATTCGTGGCGGGCAGGTTAATGTGTGGACTCAGTTACTGCATTAACCGCTGGCAGTCATTTACCATGTCAGCACATAGAGGGAGCTGTAAACAAACATGCGGGAGCGATATTTCCGTCCATTTGTATTTGGTGTCATTTATGGGCACAAGGTGGACGCCAATGTCATTTAGAGAAAGCAGACATTAAGACTGTACAGCAAAGTGCAGTGCTGTGTTTGCTACATTTTGGGCAGCCTCCCTCTCCTGGCTTCTGCACAACAGCAAATGCACATTCATTTGGAGAAGAGCTTTAATTGGGCCCTGAATTAGAGACAGGAATCTCGAGCTGCATAAATATTTTAGAGGAGCACATCAGACAAGGCTGCCTATCTGCCTCTCTGTGTTTTCCTCCTCTTCACTTGCTTACTGCGTTCCCTTTTAACTCCATGATTAGATGCTCACAAACGCACCCAGCTGCTGCATATGCCAGCACACAATATAAAGTCGGACATCTACTTTGGATAATAGAAAGGGTGGTATTACACTGGTAGTTAATAATTTCCCTTACAAGTTAACATGAAGAAGCCTAGAATGTTGCAAAAGCATAGCATGCGTTTCAAGTGGGTCAGTCCCGTAATAGGCCTAATGTTTTCTACATTATTAATAGACCAGCCTTCGTACCCATAAAATCTTTCATCTTTGCTCATTTATCTTTTCCCCTTTATGCATGTATTGTAATACTTAGCAATATTCAGTGATATTAACCTGAGCGCATAATTCATGGCATGAAAAATGTGCTATGCTTTTTCTCATAGAATAGAAAATGCCATGGCACTTTTTCATTTAAGTAATTATCAAGAGATTTTTTTGTTTTAAACTCTAGTGTAACAGCTTTTCATCTGTTAGTTTTTGAATTGACTTACTGGTACAACGTGTATGACTTATCTATGCCTGGGAAATAAACTAGTTTGATAAATCTGTTTAGTACATGATAAAGAAGGGACTATATTGGGTGACAGTAGCTCAGCTGGTAGAGCATTTGTGCAATTTCAGCTCCCACAGATGAATGGAGTTGTTGTGTCCTTGTGCAAGACACCTCCAGTGTCTGCGTACTTTGGCGTATGATGAGTGGTTCCTTGATGTAAATTACTTTTGAGTGCCTTGAGAAAAAACACTATATAAAAATGGGATAAAAAATGTATTTACCATTTTACCTATATTCATTTTGTTATGAATTGTCTGCATAGTTTTCATACTAAATAATGGTGTGATATATTTGTTTGGCTGCACATGTGACTTTCTTTGTTTATATGACCTTGAAGAAATCAGTGTTACTGCAGATTACAATGGTGGTTGATAGCAGCAGACCACCTGTTGTTGTAAAAATTGCAGTGAAATGTTGTCCGGGTTCTGTCATATTACAGACTACGCAGAGGCTTAGAGAGTGCGAGAATGACAGCCCAGTATTGAACTCCTCCACTTGATGTTATCAGTCAATGAGCAGAGCGTCAGGTGATGTCAGCGGGATGGATGTGGTTTTCCTCCCTCCTTCGCTGCAGCTTAGACCTTCATGGTACTTTGGTTTTGATAAAGGGCACACCGGTCTACTGTGTGTGTGCACCGTGTACTGCAAACTGTATGGGAATGGATTGGCAGAGGTCAGTTTCATCCGAAGCTAGATAAAGGAGCCAGTGAACCGATATATTGTGAAAAACTGAATTTGAATCGTTTAAATGTGATATACAGTAGTAGTAGTAGTAGTAGTAGTGGTAGTGGTAGTAGTAGTAGTAGTAGTAGTAGTAGTAGTAGTAGTAGAGGTAGTGAACAGTCCAGCCAACAAAGGGTTACAAACTGGTTTATCCCTTTAAGCCTGCGTCATGTTAAAGGGGATATTATTACACTATTTGATCTATATGATAATGCTGTTACTTCATCAAAAACATACCTGGAGTTGTAATTATGTATATGGTAATACAGGAAGTGCTCCACTGTGATTTTAAACTCCATACACCTTCACTAGAACCATTTGGAGGAATTCAGCCTTGCAATAGCCAGACTTTACTGAACAGAAGGTAAAAGGTAGCTGTGCACTTGAAAGCTAACATTTCATGACATCACAAGGTGCAATAGGGTAGTAGTAGTAGTAGTGGTAGTGGTAGTGGTGGTGGTGGTGGTGGTAGTGGTGGTAGTGGTAGTAGTAGTAGTAGTAGTAGTAGTAGTAGTAGAGGTAGTGAACAGTCCAGCCAACAAAGGGTTACAAACTGGTTTATCCCTTTAAGCCTGCGTCATGTTAAAGGGGATATTATTACACTATTTGATCTATATGATAATGCTGTTACTTCATCAAAAACATACCTGGAGTTGTAATTATGTATATGGTAATACAGGAAGTGCTCCACTGTGATTTTAAACTCCATACACCTTCACTAGAACCATTTGGAGGAATTCAGCCTTGCAATAGCCAGACTTTACTGAACAGAAGTTAAAAGGTAGCTGTGCACTTGAAAGCTAACATTTCATGACATCACAAGGTGCAATAGCTCATTTTGTGCAGACTAATAATGCAGGATTACTTGGACAGTAACAAAACACAAATATGGATATGATTTTGGTCAGATAACATTATATCATGGCTAAAGGATCACAAGAGTCAGTTTTGCATAATATAGGACCTTTAAAGATTTTAAAGCTCTAAAATGAATAAGGCTCAGGTGTGGGGCAAATGCAAAACAAGAAATTATAAGATTTCTTTCAAAACCTATAAATGTCCCAAAGAGTCAAATAGCCCTACATCTAACTTAAATTACATGAAGGCTCAACATTTAAGTATAAAAATGAAAATGTTGTGATAAGTAATTTTGTTTCATTTTTTTCTTCTCTGAATTGTGGGACTGTTTTCGAGTGGAACTGAATTGTTGATATACAGAGCGGCGGTGGTACTTGTTTTTAAAAATATGATTGAACGGATCATTGCCTCTGTCCCTCCCTGTTCCTCTGTATTGCAAGTCTTCTCGATCATCCTCACTTAACATCAACTCCATCGTTCAGGCGTGCACACATTTTTGTTCTTTTTGAGTTATTTCCCCCTTTGCCTTTATTCCTCTTATCTCGGATCAAAATAAACAGCCAACCGACCGCCAGCCATCCATCGAAAAAAGAAAATCCTGTGGCATGATTTAAACATTACTCACACATGGAAATACAAATCTCTCTTGTGAAGTAAAAAGAAGTGGACAAAATGGGAACATGGGAGGGATCTTAAGTAGTGTTGAATGAGCACACACATGTAGTTTCAGTAAGATGCTTGATTCCTTACATGAATAAATCATTGTAGTGTATTATGAAACATGGTAAATAATGCACAGTGATCACCAAAGTAACCACTGGCTGACAGCTCAGTAAAGCCACGCACACATCTATGAATATTACATGTGTTTGGCCTGTATACAACCCATTATACCCCTGAGGGTCTGACACACTCACCGCTCATTCAAATAGGCTCTGATGCACTATGGCTCAGTATACACTGCAGATATCCTGGCTGCTAACAAGTGTACTGCAGTTCTCCACTGTAAGTAATAGAGTCCAGGGGAATCAGTCTAAAGCCCCAAGGATATAAATCTCAGTGGCCCACTAAACTTTTCAAGAGGAGACGCAGTTTGGATAAGTTTGGAGTTGCATTTACAAGAGCTCTGCATCCTCTTTTTGTCACACACTTAAAGTAAATGTAACAATTCACTTCAGGACAAAGTAAGACTTGCTTAGACAACATAAACTAATAGTCCAATTAGGTTAATTTGGTCTCTCAATAATTTATGTAATTAGGTTCTTTTTTCAGACCAAGAGTTTGTTCTCATACCTGACAGTTTGGACTGCTTCTTCAGAGTGGTTCATGTAAACTAACTTTATTGATCCACAAGGAAAATTATTTGGACACAGTGGCTCACACATCACAATGTATTATAATAACTAAGAGCAAAAATATAAATGGTAAAAATACATCCAAAATAAGTAGTAAAATAACAAGAGACTGATAAGGTGTAATTATATAGACTCAGACTCAGACTTGTTTATTTGACAAAAATTAAAACATGGTGAAATAGATACAATTAAAATATAAGAAAACACATTCAATAGTTAACACTTATTGATAAATAAAAAAGACTAAGTAATAGTTTACAGATAGAATTGGAATGTGTTTAAGGTGGTTGTCAGGAGAGAACACTAAGGCCGCCTGGTGGCACCGTGAACCTGCTCCCACCAGTGCTGTCGTCTACAAATGAGCTGTTTACTAAAGTTACTCTTCTACATAATTGTGTACAAAGAAAGGACATAGTCGAATGACGAAAGACAAAGACACTGAGATAGATTTAAGATAAGGACTAAGAAGGAAATAGTGTAAAAATAAATATGGATGTACATTACAAGAAAGTTCATTTGATATAAGATAATGAGATTATATAACAATAATATCAAGACAGACATAGCAGCATAAATGTATATGTACAGGGAAAAATAAAATAATATAGAGAAATATAGTTGTAACCATGTATATGTAAAACACCAAGTAGAATTTTAGGTTTTAATATGAAATCAAATACACATTTGTCCTTGGTGTGGGAGCTGCATGTTTTTTGGGGGCAAAAATATAAATTTCTCTTTTTCTTACAAGTATTATGATTGAAATTAGTTTTGTAGTTTTGTTCAGAGTGCATACTGTAAGCAGCCCCTGGACCATTAACAATTCTCAAATCTCAGTCCCAAATTACTATTTTGATTTGTTTGAGATCAGTTTTGCAGCCCTACTTGGTGCCAAAGTGACCAGGCAGTATGTCAACTCACAATCTGAAAGTACATTTTCAGATTCCAAATACACACATAGATAATTCTATGAGTAGAAAATGTTTGCAAGGTTCACTATACAAGCAGCAGCTCTTGTGCTTAAGTCCACGACTGTGAACAAAACCAACATGTAGTAAGAGATTCCTGCGTTACATGATTATTCTGAACCAATAAGCGCATTGTTTTGTCTCTTCCATTCCCCATCTCCCCTTCTTTATTTTTTACGTCTGGGTCCCGCCAAGAGGCAAGAGACTGAGGAGCGCCAGTGATAATGACTTGTCAAATTAGGAGCGATGGAACCTGCAGCGAGTGTAAACACGATTCCGAATGTTGGGATGACATTTTCTGCGCTGTATTTCTACTGGGGGAGATTAGCCGAGTGACAGTTCTGCCTGATTCTCATAGATCACAGCTGCACAATGCAACCGCACACACCATTCAGAGCAGAAGAAAATAAAGTCTGGCATTTTCACTCCACACTAGGAACGGACACCTGCGACAACAAAAGCTGCAAGATTTCCCCAAAGTAAAATGTGCTTGAAAACACTTTGGGGATTTAAGAACTGTCTACTTTCAGCTCTTTTCTTGACTTACTTCTTTTCAGATTGATGGATGCTCATGCAGTCTCCACTTGCTATAAAAATACACAGATTTTTTCAGTTCCATAAGCCTGTCTCCTGGTAAAATATTGTTACACACAGTAAAGTTGTTCTGTCCTTTGTGTGTGTGTGTGTGTGTGTGTGTGTGTGTGTGTGTGTGTGTGTGTGTGTGTGTGTGTGTGTGTGGACTGTAGCGAGATTTGGCTTCACAAACTCAAAAATCCATCTTGTCGGCTTCCTGCAGAATCGTTTGCCTCAAATCCACTGCCATATTGGGCAAATGCAGTATTTCTATCAAGGGGTGTATTTTAGATTTGTGGACATCATTACTTTCACTGCCAAAAAATACAAAATAAAGATATGAAAAAGTAACCTGTTGTTGTTTAGTTATGTTTTTGAGTTTTGGCAAAAATGAGGCATGTTTGATCCAATCAATTTCCGTTCAGCTCCAGTCTAATGATGCTCATGATGCGAGCAGTTATCGGGGTGAATTTGGAGCCAAGTGTCATATTAGGGATAGGAATTTATTTAC
>JACN01049765.1:0-22142 GCA_000787155.1 Scartelaos histophorus | reverse complement strand
TATTTATTTATGTATTTGTTTATTTATATATTAATTATTTTATGCATTGCTTTTATTTATTATTTTATGTATTGTTTATTTTGATCATCACATTATAGAATCCCTATAGTTTAAATTGAGCTGGAGAACACTCTTTACACTTACTTTAGTCCTACCTTAGTCGTGGTTTTGTCCTACTTTAATCCTGGTTTAGTACTGGTTTAGTCTCGGTTTAATCCTGGTCAGATTGCAGTTTGTTGACCTTTTTTATAGCTTTCTGACAGTATAAATAAACTAAAGTGAAATTATTTCTTATTTTAACTCTAGGCTCTGTTCTATCTGAGGTTTGTTAGATTTTAATCTGAGTTTCATTTTAACACAATCTGACCAGAATCGACTGAATAATCTGGTTCTACATCACGATACATTATTTATTTCATTAAACAAGAATCTCACAAATAAAAATAAAATAGTCACTCTCACATTTACCTACCCAGAAGTATGAATGCTCGAATTGATCAGAGGCTCCTGTCATTTACAACTATTTTGTGCTTTTGCTTAAGTTTCCAAACAGTCTTAAAACATGTTTGCTTATGTGTGCGTTGTGTCACCATGGGCACTCCTGAACACCCCACCATAAAAGATACATGGAAAGGCAGACAGAACACCTCCAGAGTGATTTCACTGTATGTATTCAAACAATATAAAACTAAATATTTCATCGTTTTGTGTTTCTCCAGGGCTTCCCACGAAAAAGCAGCAGCTGCAGGCTCTGAATCTCCTGGTGCTGCTGCTGCCAGAGCCCAACAGAGACACACTCAAGGTCAGAATCTCCTCTGCTGTATATTGTGCTGTTTCTGATCTGTGTTATAATGTTGTTTCCTCACCAGAAATATACCTGAAGTTATGTTTTGTTTCATTCACACATGTTGTTCACACTGTTTTTATACTTTATACACCTTCGCTAGAATCATATGGATGATTTTAGCTCTGGAATTGTCCATTTCTACTGAACTAAAGGTAAGAGGGAGCCTGAAAACTACCACTTCATGACATAGAACATAGAGCAGAGCGTTATGAACTTTACAGACGTAGACAGACTAATAATAAAGGATTACTTATACATGTGTGAATGAAACAAAACATGACTTCAGGTAAGTTTTTGAGAAGGTAACAACATTATAACGTGGCTTAAAGCTTAAAACCAAGAGTCCATTTTGTGAAATATAGGACCTTAAACTGTAAGTGCTCCTCGTGTTTTCTTCTAGGCTCTGGTGGAGTTTTTCCGTCGCGTCATCGAGCATCAAACCCACAACCGCATGACCCTGAACAACGTGTCCGTCGTCATGGCGCCCAACCTCTTCATGTTCAAAGGTCAAAGGGCGAAGGTCACGCAGCAGCAGGAGGTGGCCATGGCAACCAGCACCGCTAACATCGTGCGACTGCTGATCCGCTACCAGGACCTGCTCTGGACTGTAAGGACACACACAGGGACATCGCTGAAGGGTTTAAAGTGCTTATAACAAGACTATTCATTTTACTAAAACACAGTTAAGATTTGCAAACAATTTTAATTCTCCCTCCTCCCCAGTTTGACAATTTTTTAGGTTTAAAACTTTACTTGCTGATTGGACCTCATACCAGGGAACCTCTTGATATTTACCTCACACTGGGCCAAATCCCCTCAAATAAAAATATAAGAAAGCATGTTTATTTTGTTGAAACAATTATCAGAAAAATGTCTTTATTTGTGTAAAATGTGTCTTAATTTTGGACAGAATTTCCTCGTGTGATTATCAATATGGAACTCTCTAAAATACAACGCTCCACTTCCTCTAAATTTTTTTTTACTTATCTTCACAAACTGCTTCTTGATTGGTGCAAATGTATAATTTATATTTACAGTAGGTTTTCAAGTGGGTCAGAGTACTCAAAATGTGGTGTAATATATCATGGAACTGAAACCAGGAAGACAGAGAAACCGCTGTGGTTTTTAATAGACCATAACCCCGCTGTCCTCAGATGTGATTAAATAACATGTGAGCCTGTTTTGAAAGTGGAAAATGTAATTTCATCTGTATACACCTCTCCGGACTTCTGTTGGATAGCCTGTTGTGTTGCAAAAATTGTGCTGTCATACAACTTTCAGTTAGCCTAATGTGTGCTCTTTTTGTTAACATGTGAATGAATGGGCATTATGCACATTATGGAGTTTGCATGTTCTCCCTGTGTCTTGTTTTAAGTGCATTTTCGTGTTTTCTGCAGATCCCAAAGTTTATCCTGACGCAGGTACGACAGCAAAACATGGAGAGTCAGAAGAAACAGAACAAAGAGCGTGCGGTCAGGAAACTGCTCAAGAAGATCACCACTGACAAGCAGCCGGAGAAGAGTACCCCAGAGGTGAGGAGGAAAACTGCCACAAAAAAAAAAAAGGAGAGACAATAAATCTATAAGAACATCCCAGAGGTGAGGTGTGTCTACAGGCAGGACAGGCTTTCTAGTTTGCCAGACCACACACTTTAATATACTTCATGTCTCCAATATTTTCTGATAGATCTGGTTAACAAGAATGTGTCGAAACATCAAAAATATGAAAAACGGGCATGTGAGGTTTTGAATTTTCAATCAAATAACCAACAAACAGATAAACAGCTGAGATTGGATGCCCTAAAATGTGTGACTCTGTAAGTGAAATAGCCAGGTACCTGTGGACTTGACTGGAAATATTACATTTTCTTATTAGCTGTGGAGGGAGACAGTGTGGACTTGACTGGAAATATTACATTTTAAACATAGGTTATTTCTTATTAGCTCTGGAGGGAGACAGAAACAAAAAACAACTTGATGAATTCCTAGTTTGTAATGTTCTGGTCTGTGTTTAACTCCCTTTCTCACCTCTCTCTCGTCTTCTTCCTCTTCTCTTATCGCCTCTCCATCTCCTTCTTTCTCTCTGGTTATCCCCAGGAGAGTTCTCAGGGCTTCATTCGTGTTCAAGCTCCTCAGTTCAGTAAAGTGTCGATGGCGGTGCAGCTCACAGAGGAGCTTCAGGCTGCAGACGTGCTCTCACGATTCCTCAGCCAAGACAGGTACTTCTGTTGTAATCATAATTCATTTTATTTATACAGCGCGTTTCAGGACAAATATTAACATGTTATGAAAAAGTCAACAAATTAGCAAATTATTTACTCATCGAAATAATGTGTGTAATATTTCTCCTTTTAATACTCGCTAATGCTCTGTTTTATTCTTCAGTTCAGTGTCTGTGAAAAGGGATGAGCTCTGTCTGTATGAAATCGGAGGCAACATCAGTGAGTATTTCCTGTTCATTAGTGACCAGGATTAGTTTAGGGTTTAAGGCTGGGTGATTTAATTTGATTAATTCTGGGTTTTAATCGAATTTGTGAAAAAAATGCTATATTGTGAAAGTGAGGATTATTATGAAACAAATTTACTCCTGACTTTTGTTCTTTAAAGCAGAGTTATTATGTAATTACAGTTAGATAGATGTAATTGAAAGGAGTTTATAATGTATTAAATAACAGGATATGAAAAGAATGAGAATGAGGAGTTTCCCCTGCTTGAGAGACAGGTTTAATTTGCAGCATTAAATGGGTTAAATGCAGAGGACAAATACTTGAATTGTTTATTCTATTAAATCCTATTGAACCCTGGCCTGTGCTTCCTGTATTTCTTCCCCAGAGGAGCGGTGTCTGGATGGGGAGACCTACATGAAGGACCTGTTCCAGTTGAATCCTGCAGCAGAGTGGGTGATCCGTGTGGTTCAGCGATGATTTCTGCTCTCACCTCCGCACCCGTGTAGTTTTAAACGCCTTCTCATTCAAAGGGAAACATGCTGCCTCTTCTCTCAAACGGACACACGTGTTTTTAATCGATTAAAGTCTTGGCACTGGCTGTCAAAGGCTCATTAATACATAGATTTTTTTTTTTTTTTAAGGCACTGTACCTGATTTTTACTGTCTTAAAAACAGACCTCATTCATTTTTAACAGTTATTCCTTACTTACCTTATGCATTCAGAGATTCCTAGTTATTCTCCACTTTGAGACCAGAGTGGACTTAAGCTGTCACAGTAACTAGCATGCCAACATCAAACTTTCTGTTTATCACTCAATAGAACACTTTTTAACTGGATATAGACAGCTCACAGTGGACTTACTGCTGGTTTCACAATGTATCTGTATATATTTTTGCTCAAATACATGGAAAAAAATCAGGTACAGGCCCTTTAATGTAATGCCTTACTACCCCCTGTAACCTTTTGGGCCTTATTGTACATTGGTGGGTGGTGGAAGAGTAGTTAGCACTTCAGCCTCACAGCACCAAGTTCCTAATTCAGTATATAATATTCACATGACATCAGCACATTGTAGAATTCCTATAGTTTAAAGGGGCACTATGTAACTTCTTGCTTGTCTCCATGGAGATATTATTTCTGTGCCTGAAATGTCTTATAGCTCAAAAGTACCTTAAAAACAGGAACTCTTACCACATGCAGGCTTGCTTCTCTATAGGTCTGACCATTAACCTGTCTCCATTGTGATTACCAAGTTTATTTTTATACTGTGGAATAATCAAGACAAACCTTTATTATCTCCATAGTGACAAGAAGGTTTCAAACACCCACCAGAAAAGTTACATAATGCATTAACCCTCTTGAAAATTAAGGCTACTACAAAGATCACGCCTTTTTTCTAAACTAATTCATTTGTATGCAGCAAAAATTCCAACCACTGTCTTGTATTCATCAATGGCACATGTAACACACTGTGATTTAAGTTCCATTATCATTTTGTTCCTGTAACCACTGATTAAGTCTGCTATTTCTATATTTATTTCCTAATGAAGTGTTAAAGCTGCTCAAGTGATTTCTGTTGAGTCACAACTTTAAATGTTTTTGACAATCATGGTCTGGACTAAACCACAGCACAATGACGACTCTGCAGGTCAATGTTTGAGTTGTGGGAACTTTTTCAGGAGGCCTAAAATATATAGTGAAGAAATCTGGTTGCCTTTCAGACTTTTCTTTCACTAGAAAATGAATTATTTAAGATGTTTGAATGAAACAAAACACAACTCCAGTTATGTTTTGATGAGGAAACTACATTATAACATAGATCAGAAAATAGCATAATATGGGCACTTTAAATACTAGTCAAATCAACATTAATATGCTGAATTAAAATCATTTTCACAGAAACATACATGATCTTTTTTTTTTTTTTACTGTGTGGTCCTGTGTTCATCATTTTGATAAAGTTGTATTTTGAGTATTGCTGATCGTGAACAGGCCTCTGAGATTCATTTTAACTGTGAATGAAACTTTGGGATGATATTTTTTTGTGTTTTTCCTTTGAGATGATGACCACTAAAATATGTACATTATGTAAATAAATACTTTTGATTGTAAGTAGCGCAGTGTATTTTAATATTTCAACTACAAACATTGGATTTTAAGTAGTTAAAGTATATTAGTGTCTGACATGGTTCCAGGTTTGGTCTGACAGAAGAAAACCAGAGAGCACAGGTGAGTCTGAACAAAAGCCCGGTAAGTGGAGGGGACAAGGGACGGGGTTAGATCATTTTAGCCTTGGAACTGCTAATCACTACAGAACTAAAGGTATTAGGTAGAAGTTAACTTAAACTACCGCTTCATGACATCACAAGGTGGAACAGAGCATTTTGAGCACTGGAGATGTAGACAGACTAATAAATGTGTGAATGAAACAGACATAAAACATGTTTTTGATTAGGTAACAATATTAACATGTCTTTAAAGCTCAGAAGAGTAAATTTAGTGTAATATAGGACCATTAAAGGTTGTACAGAGGATTTTCCAAGGAAGGAGGAGTGCAGCGACTGTTTGTCCTTTTTAAAATGCTGCACATGCGTGAACCCCCCTCCACGACTGCTCTCGCCTCCTCATGTCAAAAACCTTTACAGCCGCTGCAGTGTTGGTGCAGCTGTTACTGTTATCGTTTACTATTATCATAACTGCAACAGCATTCAGAGTTATAATGAAGTAGTGAGTATGAGTATTTTGCTGTGCAAAATCTTGGTGATTACTTTAAATTTATATTTACATTTTTAATGAAGTAGTTTATCCTAGAAAATATGTTTGCTCCTCATTGCTGCACAGGACTTGTAAATACTGTAAAAACAAGCTACTAATTTAACAAACACTTTTTCTTTGCATTGAAAATCATGTTTTCAGATATAGAATATCGCATTCGTGTCCTGAAAAATGTCTGTCAAGCTCTTGGAAAAATACGTTTCCCAATGTTAAGGAGAAGTTTCCTGTCCAGAAGTAATGTAGCGACCAACGCGTCAGTCTTTAGACCCTGGTTCAGCGCAGCCATCTCGGGAATGAATCTCCTAGAATCACCTTCGTTTGGCTTTGCTCCTTTGGGAGTGGAGTTCTTGTCTGTCATTGCTACAAACTTTGTGCTAACTGCAAGGAAGTTACAGCTCAAAAAGCCGCTAAGAACCGCTGCATTGGTTTAGAAAACAGCTCTTCCTTACGTAAACCACTAATCCCAGCGCGCCGGCAAGTCAGTTATGCTAGAAGCGTAAGGAGTTTGATTGACAGCCTAACAGCCAATAGCAAATGAGGTAGCCTCGTTTTCTATTGGCTGATTTTTATCTGACACCACCAAGAGTTAATGGATTTTCATCCTTTGGTTTTGGTAATCATAATTACAAGGCTGCACTACAGCTTTACAAATCTGGATGTAATAAGAGGGAGTTCTGACTCAGAGAGTCATAAAAGAAAATAAAATTTAGGCTATAAAGCATGTTAAGATAGCATGGTGTTCTAATCATGAATCTATTAAAGGTCCTAACATGTTGTGTTAGCAGCAGTTAATACCACATAAAATACTGTACGCCCTCTTTAAGATGATAATCTACTGAAACTGCACTAATGTATATTTAATTATTTCATTTAGCAGAATTAATGTATTGATTTTCATCATTGTTGTTTTCTTTACTCAATAACACGCCCTGACAAGCATTTGCAGACTCAGAACCGTAACATTTAGGATTACCTCATTTCTGTGTTTTGATGTCGTGGACCTGAAAATAATTGTGGACGCCTCTGATTGGCTGGCTTTTATTTGCTAGAATCCCATTGGAGGTTTTGCGACAAACCTGCCGTCTAATTGGTGGAAAATACAAGGCCCGGAAGTGTCTGTCAGAACCGTAGTAAAGCAGCTAACTCGAAATTATTTCATATTAGATCCAACATTTTTGCCTTTTACTACTTTTTCAAATTACCAGCAACCATCGGACCCGCTCGATTTTTGTTTCGCTTTCGTTAACACACGGATCTTGTTTTTCTGCGCCGTTCCTTAGGCTCTCTGACATTTAGCCTGTTAGCATTTGAGCTAACACCTGCAAACGAAACAGACATTTTTTTTTTATTTAACCCCTCTTTCTATCCTGCTTTGACTTCATATTTAGACATATTTATACGTCTTGTTAGCTCGAGGGGGACATGTACGTTTTACAGTCCAAGCCTTAAAAGCATAGTTTAGCATGCATTTGTACAAGTTATAACAGTAAAATTGCACTTAGCTAGCCGAATGTTGAGCTGCAGTTATTCTAGCAGATCCAGGTAGCAGTTTTTTAGTTTTGCAATAATGGGGCATAAACGTGGATTAAAAACGAGTAGGACTTTATTTTATATGGCAGTTCTGCTTCTACTCGTCGTCAAACCAATAACAGCTGGTAAGCATTAAATCTAGTACAATGCAATGTGACACTTTCAATGTACTTTTGGGCTAACTTTTCATGTTTTTAAGACTTTATAGACACAAATCACGATGGAGAGGAGGAACCCCAGCTCAAGGTTTGTATACATGTGTACTTCCAGATATGTATAGAGTAGGGCGATCAGATTTTCAAAAGCAGAATCTGGGACACTGCTGGTTTGATAATAATAAGTGTGGAATTAAGGGAACATTTTATGCTCTCAGCCCATTCATAACTAACATGTGAGTGAGTATAGCCACGCTGTCTTTGTGTTTTGGTCATTTTTAAACAGCTTTTCTGTAGTTTACCTCAACAAATGACAATTTTATGTCTCTCTTTACTGATGGCATTCATCAAATTGGTCAGAAATAGTTACACACAGGACATTTCTTGTATAAAACTGGGACAAATCAGTGGCTTTGAATAAATCTGACAGGGCATATAGGGCTCAAAACTGGGGCTGTCCTGTATAAATGGGGACATCTAGTCACCCTATTATAGACCTATAAATGTATTTCATTCAATGATACTACCAGTCAAAAGTTAAGAGATGCTTCTTCATTTATCTTTTGTCTTTATTTCCATGATTTCCTTGCATTTTTGATTCTCACCGATGGCATAAAAACTAGGAATGTACACATATAGAATGTATCAAACAAAAGTTGACTCAAAATAATTTAAAACTTGTATTGAAGTTAAAATTGTTGAAAATTGTTGCTCACTATTTTGCACATTTGGCATTTCTTGACCTTGACATGACACAAGTGACGATTATTTCAACAGTTTTCATTATGAAGTCATTCCAATTCCAAGGGTTTGCAGACAAAGCAAAGGGTGACAACTCTGAGGATTTTAATTAAGAAAATACAATAAATGTTGAGTTATTTCACTTCTTCTTTGTTACATAATTTCTTATCTTGCTACCGTTGTTTATAATCTACTAGGTCTTTTATCATGTCCAAATAAGTAATTTGCAACTTTTTAAAAGTACTGAAATTCAGATGAATTCAACTAGGAACTATACTTGTGTCTTTTAATCTACTTCTTGTATTTAGAATCTATGTAATTATTAATGTAATTATAAAATCCTAACTGTAAAAAAGTAATCCTTGTAAGACATTGTGTTGATTTCTGTGCTGCTTTTTCTGTGACTCAGTCTTACACCGAGGCAAATTCAGAAGAGGAGGATGTCCATGTTCGCTCTGAGATCAGTTCTGAAGCGGCCCCAGAGGCAGAAAAAGCCCCAGAGGAGGAGGGTCTGAGGGGGGAGGAGAAGGAGGATCTGCCCCTACAGCCTCCACCTGTGGAAGATAAGCCCAAAGAAAGTAAGAGCACTAGTCAATGTCCTCCAAACAGCTTTCCCATATTCCTGTATGTGAGATGCCCCCCATCCTATAGACCTGTAGTTCCTCTAGTAAATCTGCAGATGTCGTGGCGTGGTTTTGATAAGAATTGACCTTGTTACTAATAGAAATGGGGAAAAACTTCTAATCATGGCAAATAAAAACAATCTTTATATAAAAGATTTTAATACCGTTATTCTGTATTGTGCTTCAAGATAATGATTAATACTACTGGTCCAGTTACCTTTATTTAAAACCAGGTATTGTTTGGGTACCAATGCTGACATAAAGCAAGGCGAATCTGAGAGGGATGCATAGAAAACCTGTTTATGTATCAACATAGAAAATGTCTATTCACCACAGTAGAAAACTGATGTAACATCGAGGACAGCAGGTGCATGTAGCCGTTGGGTTCCCAAGGGAGGTTGTCTGTTTCTGTGGCTCTGTTGAGGCCACATACTATTCAAACCTTTGGCTCTGAAGCAAAATGGAAACTGTGCATATCTAGGGCTCAAGGCTGATTAAACTTTTAAATAAATTGGCTTTCTATTAACAGTCATTTCTTGTGAAGGTTTTATATTTTTTTTATTCATCTGTGATTATGATTGCTTGCACACTTGCACACAATTCCTGTGAGCTTTTAGCCATTGTTACCTTTTAAAAAATATGCCTGGAGTTGTGTATTTGTTTCCCTCATGTTAGAGTAACTTGCCTACATTTCCAAAGCTCAAAATGCTCTCGTGTGATGTCTTGAAGCAGTAATTTTCAAGGTAGCAGTTGCTTTTTTCCTTTAGTTCAGTAGACATGGGTAATTCCAAGGCTGAAATTGTCCAAATGGTTATAGTAATTATATGTGGAGTTTAAAAACACAGTGGAGCATTTCCTATATTACCACATGACGTCGCAAATTGGAACAGGGTGCTTTCTGTTTGGAAGACAAACTCTAAATATGCAGGGTTTGTGTGTTAAATTTGTGAATGAAACAAAATACAACACTAGGTGTGTTTCTGATGACCAAACAATTTTATAAAATAGATGAGAAAATGGTGTAATATGTTCTACATGATGTAATATGATGTTCTACATGATGTTCTACATGTTTTTGGGGGGATAATTCAGTTTTACACTTATTTTGTTAATGTAAGTTATCAGTATTATTACTTTAAACAAAGTATCACACTTAAAACTTAGAATGTTGGCAGGCCTACTCTTAAATGTTGAATATGCTAAGGCACCTGCTGTTCAGAAACCCAAGACATGCATAATTACTACAGTTTTTACTGTAAATTTCCATCTTTAACTTATAGTGTGTGTTTCTCTGCAGTCCCGGTGGTGAACGGCGGTACTGCACATGGGGAGCCCTGCCTGTTTCCCTTTTACTTCCAGGGAACAGAGTACTCTGACTGCACCACAGAGGGAAGAGGAGACGGGAGGCTCTGGTGCGCAACCACCTACAACTACGACCAGGACAAGAAGTGGGGATTCTGCGAGAGTAAGACATCATCTTTACACTTTCACATGTGCACAAGTAGGGAGCACACTTCAGGGGGGCTGAAATTTCTTAACAGTGCTGATGTGGAGGACTGCTCTATTTTTAATCCTTTTGGTTTTAGCCAAGGGGCCGATGGCACAGATTTGCTGTCTTGCTTCCGTCCACACGTTCCATCTGCCCAAGGGCAGCTGTGGCTACAATACTAACTTGCCACCTCCAAGTGTAGAGTCAATGAATAATGCACACTTTAAGTGTCTTGAAAAGCACTAAATAATCCAGTGCATTTCAACACAAGTACAGTTTAATCCTGGATTACACTCAGAAACAAGAATGTTTATCCAGAGGATGACCACACCAAGTTGATTAAAATGTATTACTACAAACATTCCTACATACATAGTACAGAAAAGTGGCGGGAGGTCATTTTTAACAATAAAAATCACTGTGTTGTTGTTTCTGTCTCAGCGGAGGAGCAGGCGCAGCAGCGGCTGGAGGCTGAAGAGGCAGAGGAGCAGTACCAGAATGTGGTCCGACTGCTCAACGCCACCACACGCAAGGCCCACAAGAGAGAGTCAGTACTTTATTTTTTTTATTTATATATAGTTATAAAACACAGTTATCTTAAAATAATAATGAACCTTTACTCAGTGAAGTAATAGGATTCTGTTCAAAGTTCAAAGTTTAAATGTGTCCAGAAGAATTGGATGCAAAAGACAAACTGAAGAGTCATATCTCAGAACATAAGACAAGTAGAGTGAGTGCATCAATGGCTCCTTGAAATGTAAGATTTGGTGCTTCTCAAGGACAAACAAATAACATGAAAATACAAGATCAGCCTTTTTTCTGTCGTAGCCTATATTTCCCACAGGGCTTGAATAAAATGTCCATGACATCCTGATTACAAAAATGAAAGTCCTTTATTCTAACAAATGGAACACCAACAGGTTTCGGCCTTCGTCAGGGCATTTTAGAACATGTTTGTACAAAGTAAGAACAGAGATGTTGTTTGTGGAGACAATTGTGGTACTTCACAGAATTCAGCCTTTGTGATTTGCTAATTGTGTCCATTGTGTTTGTGATTGTAGTTGGTTAATCCTGCACCCCTAGTTGATGTCTGTGTCCTGTCCTTAACAAAGCTAATGAAACATATTATTGTTTCTTTTATTAAGTTGTTTTAGATTAATATTTCCATTTAAAATGTCAAAACAAAATGCACCACAAATTATCAGTTTTCCCTTTTTATGTGATAGTTTTTTATTTCGTACTATGTTCTCTGTGTATGTTTTTCCAGTCTCTATGAGAAGCTGGTGTCTGTGGCAGAGAAAGGCCATCAGAAGGCCATGGAAAAGGTTGCCTATGCTCTGCTGTTTGGAGACTTCCTGATCCAGAACGTGTCCAAGGCCAAAAATATGTTTGAGAAACTTGCAGTGGAGGGCTCCCCCAAAGCACAGACAGTAAGGACTATTCTTGAATTATTTATGTTGTAAACTGTTGTAAATATGTCCAAAACAATTTCGTTTTGTAGATATATTGCCAGTCTCTATGTAGTCCTAAATAATTTTCCTTTTCTTGCTCTCAGGCTCTGGGCTTCTTGTATGCGGCTGGACTCGGGGTGAACTCGAGTCAAGCCAAAGCTTTGGTTTATTACACTTTTGGAGCTCTGGGGGGAAACCTGGTCGCTCATATGATCCTGGTAAGATTATGTTGGATTTGAGACGTTTACCTTTGATTTGAAGGCCAGGTTAGAACTCTGTAGTGCAATATGCTGTTTAACTGTCAGATGGCAGATTTTTGACCTGGTTTATAATTCATATCTAGTGGTTTTAAATATATATTTTGTTTTAAAACTTCCAATGGGAAGATAATTTCCTTAATTTGTCTCCTTTCTTGTTGTGATCGTCAGGGTTACAGATATTGGGGAGGAGTGGGGGTACCTCAGAGCTGTGAGTCGGCTCTGACTCACTACAGACTCGTCGCCAATCAAGGTAATATTTGTTTATTTGATATCACTTGAAAGAAAGTTGAATTAGCTGAGTTCACTTGTATACAAACATCTATAACAAACCCATAGGGATATTATATATTCTGCCTTGGGTTGAAGGTTTTTAGAAAAATGTCTAATTGCAGGTCATGTGATTTTAATTACAATTTCAAGCTTTTAAACACACAATATGTGAAAGTAGACTGGAGTCTGAACTACTAAACTAATCCTAGAATCCCATGCATTTCACGTTCGTAGTGGTCTAAATTACGGAGTTACACAGAATAACATGTCAATGGAGACAGAGGAGGGGCATCTGACACACAGGGACAAAGTTTATAAAGGTTTAAACTACAGGGTTAGCAGGTGTTACATAGAATAAGATCCCATGGGGAAGCAGGTTCCTCAAAGAGGATAATACCTGATTAAGTACAACTGTAGATCACATTTCTCCATTGCACCCTCCAGTGGCCAGTGATGTATCTCTGACTGGGGGCTCGGCAGTGCAGAGGGTGCGGTTGCTGGATGAGGTGGAGAGTCCAGGCTCGTCCAGTGGGATGTTGGAGGAGGATCTGATTCAGTATTACCAGTTCCTTGCAGAGAAGGGAGACGTGCAGGCACAGGTGAGACGCATTCTGTTCAAAACAGAACCTGTATTTTTGCCTGGGATTGAGAATCCACAAGACCGTATGACCGCTATGAAATTCCCAGCGTGATGTCATGACTTCTAACTAGGAAGTAAATTTCAAACCTTAAAAATTGTCTTGATGATTCGTTCAACCTGTCACAGGCACTTTAAAGAAGACCTGTTGTGCTTGTGTCTGCTATATAGATTTAATCTGACATTTTCCTGTAGGTTGGTCTTGGTCAGCTGCACCTGCATGGAGGACGTGGTGTGGAGCAGAATCATCAGGTGAGTATTTTATATATAAGTATAAAAAAATATTTGTTTAACTATGGAATATAGCATATTAAAATTATCATTCTCCTTTTAAACACCAGAGGGCGTTCGACTACTTCACTCAAGCTGCTAATGCAGGAAACACACATGCCATGGCTTTTCTCGGGAAGGTGAGGGAACTTTGTTTTACTAAATATAAACATTTATTTGAGATGCTCATATCAAATAATGTGATGTATATTTATTTATAAATATATAAACATCTAGTTTTAAATGACTTACTTAAAGGTGTACTGCACAACTGGGGACCCTCCTCTAGAAATGTTACGCAGTGCACCTTTAAATTCATGACATGAAAAAATTAACACACTAATTGTAGTATTCATTCATAATTTTTTGTAAAATTTTGACACTGATCATGTAGAAACGAGTCCTGATCTGGATTATAATTAGATTAACTACATGAAGCTGTCATTTTGTATTGCAGATGTACTCAGAGGGCAGTGAGTCCATTCCTCAGAACAATGAGACGGCACTACAGTATTTTAAAAAGGCCTCAGACCTGGTACTCAAACTCGACAGTAAAATAAACCCTTGTACGTCCACAGTGTCTCTGACTGTCCTCTTTCCTCTGTCCTCCTTTCAGGGAAACCCAGTGGGACAGAGCGGCCTGGGGATGGCCTATCTCTACGGCAGAGGAGTCCCAGTGGTGAGAGTTGTTTGGGCCAAACTCATAATTTTACTCCTAAATCCTGACAAGACAGTTCCAGGGAGTAGTGGAGTGTGAAACACGACTGTAGTAGTCCTCCTGGATTTGCAAAGACCTTTGCTAGAATATCAATTCTACTTTTTATGTAGAGCCGTGCACTGTGTTGTCAATAACTTAAGTTTTATTGTCATTTCAAATAATACAAGCCATGAAAAAACGTATTCTCTAATAGCCTTAAAAATCAGATAAAAATTGTGTTTTCACATCACTTCCTGCTGGTTAATTTTCAGGCATACATGTATATTCTGATTTTAAATAAGAGCTGTTATAAAAGTATGTTATTTGTGTGTTTTGTCAGAACTATGAGCTGGCTCTGAAGTACTTCCAGAAAGCGGCGGAGCAGGGCTGGGTGGACGGACAGCTGCAGCTGGGCACCATGTACTACAGTGAGTCTGTGTTTCTTTTCACATTTCAATGTACTGATATTTATTGTCTTACTGGGTTTTAATTGTTTAAATAAGCATGGCACTCTCGCAGATTTAGGCTTGGGGTTCTGGGGTTCTCCCATATGGTCGGGCTCACTGCAGCAGACGTGGTGATAATTTTTCAATGTAAAGTCAATTGAAGCCAGAGTAGATTGGAGACGCACATACATTAATATACAGGGTATGATCAGATCTGATTCTGCCCCAGTGTCTAACAGTGTTGTGCTCACCCTTCCTCTCCTGCAGATGGCATCGGAGTGAAGCGGGACTATAAACAGGCTCTGAAGTTCTTTAACCTGGCGTCTCAGGCTGGGCACATCCTGGCATTTTATAACCTGGCACAGATGCACGCAACAGGGACTGGAGTCATGCGCTCATGTCACACTGCTGTGGAGGTAACGCCGTTTACTTTAGTGTTTCTCAGGCTGTGGCTCCTTTTGGTTGGTGGTATTCCGGGTTCTCTGCAGTAGCATTTGCTGAAGTTAATTGAAGTTCATGTCATTTCTACTGTTCTTAGCAATGGTGTGGCAATGGTAATGGCAATGGTGTAGTCCCATTTGAGACCTGGATTAGCAAAAGATTAGATCTGGAATAATCCTAGTTTAGATCTAATACTTGTAAATAAGGATGCACCGATCCGATACTGGTATTGGATTTCAGTGCTGATACTGGAAAATTTGCTGGATCAGATATTGGTTTCCAAATATCGGTTCTGTTGATGTCCTGCTTGCATATATAAATTCATCCACAACTATTTACTGTTCACAGTTGATTCAGAAAGTCTCATAAATTTTGTACTTTCATAACACATTTGAATCAGTAAATGCATCAGATGCATTTATTTTTTGGTTCTTTATGTATACTATTAAAATGTTCCTCTCTCCTCTGCGGCAGCTGTTTAAGAATGTATGTGAGCGTGGGAGGTGGTCGGAGCGCCTGATGTCGGCCTACAGCAGTTTTAAAGAGGGACACACAGACGCGGCGCTGGTGCAGTATCTGCTGCTCGCCGAACAGGGATATGAGGTCGCCCAGAGCAACGTCGCCTTTATCCTCGACCAGAGTGAGTAGTTTACATTAACATGTTATAATGTTGCAGGGACATAAGTGCTTCTATTGGTTTAAAAATGTATACAGGTAAACAGTTTTTTGTCATAGGATATGGCAACCCAAAGAAACTGTTAGCTTGAGAACCAAAGAGTGTAAACATGCATATATTTTTGTTTATTTGTCATATGTGAAGTGAACACTTGACCCAGATTTAGTTGTTCACTTCACTGAGTCACTCCTTGTTCCTCATTCACCTCAAACATTGCACCACATGAGAGGCTGTCAGGTGACCAAACCACTTGTCTCCATGACAACAGACAGTGAACAGGGGCATATGGACGGACATACACATGGTCACTTGACTGTTGCTGTACACTGTAGTCTTTTTCACCTGTGGTAAATATACCATAAGGACACTGCCCCCTAGTGGAGCAGGGAAGAGGCACACCCACAGACCTACAGAGGATTCTTATTGATATTCAGTTGATCTAATTTGCATCAGGTAAAGGCCAGTGTTCAAGATTTCATACAAATAGATTGTTACATACATACAGATGTTGCATAGAGCACCTGACTGTGAGCATTTTTGCCTCTCTACAGATCTGACCTGTAACTTGGTGTCTATGAAGATAGAAACGTTTAATACCATACTGTGAAACACTCCAGACAAAAGCAATAACATCTTCATGGAGAAAAGCATTTAGCAGGCCCTCAATTAGAAAAGTTACACAAAGATCCTATGACAAATCTAAATAATCACTGTTGTTTCCCTTTTAACCAGAAGGAGCAAAGATCTTCAGTGAGAATGAGACGTATCCACGTGCCCTACTGCACTGGACCAGAGCCGCCGCACAAGGTTTGACTAATCATTATAAAAGTTTAAATATGTACATCATATACCCTCTGACCTTCACTCCTTGCTGTCTGTCTGTGTCCTGACTGGCTCCTTTCTCCCCATCTGCATCCTGATTGGCTCCTTTCTCCCCATCTGCATCCTGATTGGCTCCTTTCTCACCGTCTGCATCCTGATTGGCTGTTGCAGGTTACACTGTAGCCCGGATAAAGCTTGGCGACTATCATTTTTATGGATACGGCACAGATGTGGACTATGAGACGGCAGTGATCCACTACAGACTGGCCTCAGAGCAGCAGCACAGCGCCCAGGCCATGTTCAATTTGGGATACATGCACGAAAAGGGACTGGGAATTAAACAGGTACAATACACCTCTCCTCTCACATCTCGCTTCTCCTCCTGTTTCTTCCTTCTTCAGTCTAAATAAACCTCGTGTTCCTGTTTCTCCTTCAGGACATCCATCTGGCGAAGCGTTTTTATGACATGGCGGCAGAGGCCAGTCCTGACGCTCAGGTCCCTGTGTTTCTGGCTCTGTGTAAACTGGGGCTGGTCTACACTCTGCAGTATCTACAGGACCTCAATGTAAGTGATTAAATAGGGGTTATTAAACAAATTAGACTTTTTAGAGCTTTCTACCATGTTATATTGTTGTTCCTTCATCAAAAACATGCCTGAATATGAAAAACATACCTGCTTAAAACATACCTGCTTAAAAGTGCACTGCGTACCATTTTTAGTGGAGGATCTGCCACCTCTGTGTTTCCATGGAAGTGTTATGGCTTTGTCTAGAATATTCCACACTAAAGAAGGAATCTGTCTATCACAAGGGAGGCAGGCAGGTTATGGGACTTAGCTACATTACAGTTCAGATCTGTGGAGAGTCGCCCCTGTTAACAGAAGGAATTACAGTATTTTTGCACAACACCCGTAATGAATAAATGGTAAATGGATATGTTTATTGTCATACTGTGGAGCAATTGCATCTCCATGGACACAAGGAGGCAGCAGATTCACCACCAGAAAATTGTGCAGTGCATCTGTAAATGAGTATCTAGTTTTGATATTAGTTGTAGTATCGATTACTATCTTACTTTTGGATACTTTTGACACCCTTCTCTGTGTTCTAGCTAAAGGAGCTGGTCTCTCAGGTGGACTTAGACCAGCTTTTAGGACCCGAGTGGGACCTTTACCTCATGACTGTGATCGCGCTGCTGCTGGGAACTGTAATCGCTTATCGCCAACGACAACACCAAATCATCCTGCCCCCTGCACCCGCCCCAGCACCTGCCCCTGCACCTGCCAGAGCCGCCCCGGAGCAGAGGGACGGCGAGGGGCAGGAGGGGCAGAATGAGACGCCCCCTCCTCCCCCACCACAACAACCGGATCCTCAGTGAGAAGCAGATTCTGGCAAAGAAATGTCTCCATGAGTTAATATGACTTCAAATCATATCAAAAGAAATTTAATCTAGTTTAGATGTATTTACTTAAAGCTCCTATATTACTCACAGTTGACTTTTGTGAGCTTTGAGTCACGTTATAATGTTGTAAACTCCTCAAAAACACACCTGGAGGTATGTTTTGCTTCATTCTCACATATTTGAATAACCCTTTTATTATTAGTATGTCGACATCTCTAAAGCTCAAAATGCTCAAAAAAATGCCACCTTGTGATGTCATGAAGTGGTAGTTTCCATGCTAACAGCTAGCTTTTACCTTTTGTTCAGCTATTCTAGGGCTGTAATTATCAAAGTGATTCTAGCAAAGATATATTGAGTTTAAAAACACATTGGAGCACTTCCTGTTTTACTACATGACATCATAAAGTGAAGAAGAGTGTTTTCTGTTTCAGAGAAGATGCAGGGTTTGTGTGTTAAACATTTTTGAATGAAACAAAATCCAGCTCCTGGTGTTTTTGATGACGAAACGGCATTATAACATAAATCTGAAAATCTTTTAACTCATGCAGATATCTTCTTATGCAGTGCTCCATGATACTGATTGGGAGGCAGTGCGGGACAGACAAAAGAGACACTGCTCTTCTTATTAAACATAACTCTTTAGGCTCTTCCTGTTTTTGTCAATAATTGTTGCCTCTGGAGCACCCCCTGAAGTTTAAGCAGAGCACTGTCACCAATACCCAAACAGACTGCCGAGTGCTCCCTCTCGCCATTGAAAATCACCAAATGAAAACACGTTTACACGGTTTTTGGATTGTTCCTGTCCCAGAGACGACCAGCAGGGGGAGATAAAGACAATATATTCACCCACAATTCAGTTCAGCATCACAAACTCCTAAAGACGCTACTTAGTTTCGCTTTAAAACAAATTAAAGTCTGAAAATGCAATGACGTTTCAAGAGACATTTTTTGACAATTTTTTTGGATCTGCAGACTGAATAGCAAATGGAAAATGGGATTCACAATATGGTTTCTTATCATTTTGAAAAATCATAATTTGTTGTGTTGAAATTTCAAAGATTTCTGCATGTTTTGATCCATCTTTTTCATTTTAATTCAGCCACGGACACTGTAAAAACATCGTGCATTGTCACTTTGGATTTTGAAATTTTGGCTTTTGTTGTTTTTAGGTCAGTGAAAGTTTGCCAAGAAAAGTAGTTCAGATTAAAATGGAAATCTTTAACGTTGTTTACTTGAAATGCTGGAATTGATGCTCATGTAAAATAAATAATTTAATTTATGAAGATATGAAATGCAAAGTTTGCTCCACCATTGGGCGCATTGGTAAGGGTAAGTTTACAGATGCGCTGTGTCATTTTAATACCATCTACTCTTAAAATGTTCAGTTTGAGAGCAGAAATCAGCCTATATATGCAGGGTTTGTGTGGTAAATGTGTGAATGAAACAAAACACAACTCCTGGTATGTTTGTAATGAGGAAACAACATAACAAATCAGAAAATAGCATAATATTGGCCCTTTAATTTGGATCAATTGTTCCATTTTAAGAATAGAGTTGTGAATCCTGTGGAACATTCTGGGAAGTGTAGTTTTTCCTCCTGTTGTGAGATTGTCCCACCCCCTCACGGCCCACTCTCCTCCATCTGAACCTCAAACAACCAAAGCTGTATTTAGACAGACAGGACTCAGACCATCTGAACACTTATTTTTACTCATCCAGATTAGACTTCCTGTATTTGTTCACTCGATTTCATAATTCTCCTTCATGTACAATAATAGTAGCAGTGTTCACAACTGAATCAATCAAATTAGACTTTAATCTGAGCTTGATTTTTAACACAATCTGGCCAGAGAATGAGTTGATTTAGTTAGAACTATAACAGGTGAGCTGATTAAACAAGTCTCCCACACATAAAATCACAGTTTTTCACCATTTAGTTGAAATCACATTGAAAAAAAAATGCCTAAACAGGACCATGAACAGTCCTGAAGGCTCCTGAAAATGTGTTTAACTCCATTTTGTATTTTTTCTTGAGTTTTCAGACAATCTTAAAACTTTGCATGTGTAATACCCCCAGCATGATGTCACTGCAGAGTATGAATAGGATGTGAATGTGATGTCATTTGAAACGCAAAGGTATTTAGACTCGTCCCTTTATGTGTGTACGTGTATATGTGAGTGGGAGGGGTGTTTGAACAATGGTCCCAGGGCCTCTGAGGCGAGCGGTGCTTTGTTCGGCTGCAGGTCACCTCACGTCTGCCCCGTGCTCGTCACTATGGCTCTATAACACTGCTATGGAGAGACTGTGGATCACCGTGGCAACATGTGTGCTAGTGTCCCGGGCAACAAGAGGTAAGTGCTAGAACTACACTGCAAAAAGTATCACAGTGAGAGGAATAATGTGCTTTAAAATGACTGGGATTTGTTTATTTAACTTAATGGAGTTGAATATATTTATTTCCATTCATGGGCTTCAGTTTCCTGTTATAGGTGCCATTTTGAGGACTACTGACCATTCAAAAAAATACAATAATTTGTTTTGAATTGTTTGTTTCTATGACAACAGTCCTAACTTTTCATCATTTTGAAACGCATGGATTTTCTTGAGTCAATTTATATTTGACAACTGATGAATGTACTGTTAAAATGCCTTGTTTACTTAGTTACTTAGTTTGAGTTGTAAGAACCAAGTTAAGCCTTGAAATGTATTTACCAGTTATTTTAATGAAGTTATTATACAATTTGTTTGCACTCCACTGAATCTACTTGAGGTATAATGTTAAGGTGATTGGAATTTGTAGAAAGAGTTTATATCTATGGACTTTGCCTACATTTAAAAAAAATATATTAATTTACTTTAGACAACACTGCCTGATATACAAAAGTTAAAATGCCTTGTTTATGATATTTGATTATTTGAGTAATGTGGACTTGCTCACACCTTATTTACATATATACATCCTATTATAACTGCAATACATTATTCAAAGGGCTGTATTACGCACATTTCTGAGCAATGTTGTTTCCTCATCAAAAACATATCCAGAGTTGTGTTTTGTTTCATTCACATGTTTAACATACAAACTCTACATACTGAGGCACTGTGTTTTTGAACTCCATACTTTTGCTCTTGTTTAACATACAAACTCTACATACTGAGGCACTGTGTTTTTGAACTCCATACACTTTTGCTAAAATCATTTGGATAATTTCAGCCCTAGAATTGCCAATCTCTACTCAACTAAAAGGTAAAAAGTAGCTGTTAACTTGATAACTACCTCTTCATGACATCAGAAGGTGGAACAGACCATTTTGAGCTTTGGAAGATGTAGAAGGTTACTCAAAACATGTGTGAAAGTCTGAAATAATCCAGTTTCTTACCCGCTGTTTTCAACATTACTGAAGTTATCATAGTTTTACGCTAAAGACAAGTCCAACCCGTTTTTCTGACCTTAAACATTTCAGATTTGGGCCTAATCTTGACCAGACACACAACCTACGGCAAAAGATTCACAGACAAACTACATCTAATATGTTTTTTTAAATAACTGTTTTGTTTGTGACATTTTAAATTTCTTTAACCCACACGGGGTAGAGCAGAGCCGTCCGAAAGCTGGTTCATTTCAAACCAGGGGGGTTGGTGATATGTTAAAAATATCATAGTATTAATAATGTGAGTGAACATAGGATCATTATTGTAGATCTGGTTCAGCACAGAGTAAAAATGGTGAGGGACGTGTGGGTGGAGGTGTAAGCTGGACTCTTGCGTTGTTTTAATTAATGAGCATACTCAGGATTTCTCATTGTTTTTTGCAGTATAAAAACAAAAGCTTGATTGCGTTTTATGTGTGCAGTAGTCCTTGTATTGCTTGTTGTAAAAGCACAGTTGAATCATGTCATTGAGTGTTTAGTTTTCTGTTTCAGGCAGTGAGTGGTGGTGGGAATATGAAGAGGGAATACGCCACTACAGCAAAGAAGCTCTTAACCAGGTGAGGCTCAGTTTGATAAGAGAAAATGCAGAATTCTGTAGTGGCTCAGGTCACATGATCAACAGGCATCTGAAGTATGTGCAAAGCAAGCACACCTGGGCCACTGAAAGAAAGTGAAAACACATTCATATATTAAGAATGTCTGTCTCAAATTAACAAAGCATTTTCATCTATA
>KN500567.1:2514-17234 GCA_000787155.1 Scartelaos histophorus | reverse complement strand
AATTTTGGATTAACATAAAATAACACAACAAAAAAATATTTTCTATTCCAGAAAATGTTTGGATAACATTTGGTTCAACCGGTTTCTATTAAAAGCTGTATTTGATTCTCACACCCTCATAAAAACAAATTTACCCGCCTACATGCTGGGAAGTTGCAACACTTCTATCAGCACTGTTCTCTTGTGTAACGAAATAAATCACTACTGAAATCCATTTAAATTCTTCATTTAATTCACTGTTAACCAGCAGCTAATGGGAGCAGTCCTTGTTCACTGCTCTATAACCTGCATCTGTAAAAAAGACACATAATAAGACTGCATTTTATTGTGTTTTGTTTTGTATTTGTTTCATTTGTCATTGTATGTACATCTTGAAATACTTCTTCAAAACATTGTATTTTAAAGCCAGATAGTTCAACAATAATGCAGGCAGAAAGAGGTTGCTATGAAATTTACTAGAACCTTTGATTGATGTCTTAAAGCCTTCACAAAGCACATTAAATGCATTCAAAAAACCTTTTACCGAACAGGAAGCAGAAAAGATTACTGTGGGACATTAATGACTACCTGTGAGTAATATTGTATATTTCAAGAATACAATCCCAAGAAAAAGAATTATTTCTATGACTCCTGTAGCAAGCTTTGCAGAGGAAATCACCTTTAATCTGAAAAGGACATTACAATAATTCAGAAATAGACGGGATGCAAAGGAGACATTGAGTACTCAGTGTGACGATAATCAGCACATTTCAAAACCCAAGTCTTTTTCTCACTTACTTTTATACACTGTGTTTTTCAGACTACCTTACAGACTGCTGGAGTTACTATGGCGATGTATTACACAAATGCACTGATGTTTAGCGCAGAGAGCTGACTGAAGTGAAACTAAAGCCAGACTTCTCACACGGAATCGGACCAAAGGCGAGAAGACTTATTGATTTTTCTTGCTGCAAAGTGACAGCAGTGCATTCTGGGACACTTCCATACCTTGGCCTTCCATGTGGCTTTGTGCCTGTCTTTAAATTGTTGTCGGCCTGAGTTCGTGCACCCATTTTGTACTAACAGCTTGTATTGCAGTCTATCTGATGGAGCAACAGAGGGAGACTATTTCAAATGGAAAAATAAGAGCTAAAGCATGCTTCCTTATGCTGATTCTGTTTAGTGAAACGCTAGGAAGATTTGCGTGCAATATGTACATTTCTTAGCTTGTATATAAGGCACCAGATACACTGAGAATACTATTTCTGAAATGTCATTTAAAATTAAAGTCTATGTTTTATTGCCAAGAGAGCCTATACATGTAAAGCAGGCGTGAATCCAACGCCTATACATGCAAACTAGTTTTGTCTACTTTTGTGCCAAAGAACTCTCTCGAACTTAAATAGCTCCTATTTATAGCTATGTTACTTATCACACACTTAAAGGCTCATGTATTTGAGCAACAGATATATAGGATAAGCTCCTTTTGAGGTTAAAATATGTCTGTTGTGTACTGTCTAGATCTAACTGTCCAAATATCAGGAAGTAGACATTAGCATGGCTGTTGTTGTTGCTTGTGAGAAACACTTATAAACTCACTGTGATGAATAATTAGGAGGCTCTGAATGCACGAGATAAATGAGAAATAACTTTGGACCACTGCAAATCATTTAAAATAATGTTTGCCAAAGGACACAACAGTTTTTGCAAATACTAGGCTCTGCCCTACTTAACACAAACCAGTGCCTTTAATGCAACGCCTTAACGAACATTTCTTTGCTAATGTAATGCACGTGGCCTGTCGAGTCTAAAGAGACTAATTGTGAACTCATGCTTGTTTTATTTGTGCATCTACCTGTAACCTTCAATAAACTAGGACATTAGTGCATTATTATGATTATGGAATGGACAAATATTGTACAACATAAAGAATTGCGAAGTGAACTGCAAAAGTGCTTTCAGAAAGGTAAGGGAAACGCAGCCAAAGACACAGTTATTGACTTTGGTGTAGATCCAGGAATGTATTAAGCGAGTATGTGCAATTTGTACAAATCTGCACTGATTTGGACCACAGTTGGAAATGCAAAACAAGAACAAGTGAGAATTTTAATAGGATTCCTACAGCAAATTATAAAACCTTGATAGACTAAAAGTGAGAATAGGCTTGTCACGATAACACTTTTCGAAGTTTGAAATATTGCTGAAGTAAATAGAGACGATAAATTATAACACAGAATTTTTTGTCACTGAGGCAAAAAACAAGAGATTTAAACTGCAAAAACTTTTCTAAATGTACAATAAGGTCAAAAAAAATCATAAGCTGCAATAAAGAAATAACAGAATGAAACACTTTAGTACTTAGTTTAATCTGGAATGAGTCATAGAAGTTATTATTTCAACCTTTTAAGGCTTAAATTTTAAATCATATAGCCCCAAAATAACCCCAAATTTCCCAGTAGTACAAAGAAAAAGTATACACGGTAAATATTGACCTTTAAAAAATATGATTCTAGCTTTCATGTATTGAACAATAAGTCAATATAGGAATTAGTGTGACAGGCCTATCAGAGAAATTATATCACTGGAAAGTATCTTTAGAAATGCAATTTGTTAACATTATAAACCTTTCAAATGGTGTAAAACGCAATGAATCTAACTTTCCTCCAACTACTTCACAATGCTCGTTTAATGACCAGCTCCGCACAGAGAAATCTCTTTACTCAAGCTATTAGCAGTTTAATTTATCATTAGCCGGGGATATTTTGAGCTATTTTCTACCGGAACATTAGAGCGCATGAAGACTGAGATCAACACGGCCATTCTGTCTTCTATATTCCCAGAGTACAGCTAAAATATACAGCTTATCCTATCCCATTTGTTGCAGAATTTATATCCACGTTGGGAAACTCACAAGGGCACATATCAGCAGAGACCTAGCATTTCTTCCAAGTAACCTCCTTGTAGGAAACCTGGACTTTAACATTTTATATTATGCAGAAATGAATAAAATATTTAAAAATGAGAGCTGAGGTTAATGTGCTCGATGCTAAGTGTTTATCCAGCAGGGCAGATAGGCTACACTGCGGCTGCACTTTCCACTTGGCCTGGCTCTGAGAGAGAAGATTTCCTGTTTGTGTGGAAGCAGAAGTGGTTAAGGTAAAAAGCACACATTTTATAGCTGGCTCTCGTGAGGTCATGATGGATGGAGGGAGTCAGATGCACTGTAAAATCTGTAAATCTGTAAAATCTCCATCTTTCTACTGTAGCAAAAACAGTCAAGCAACTAAAAGCGTGTAGGACAGATTTTTATGCTTCTCTAATTTTGAATATTTTTATAGATTTTACACCAGCCAAGAAGAAATTTGTGGAGAAAAGTTGATACTGAGTAACAGTTATGGAGTTCCCTAGTGGGATGTCACACTTTCCAATCAGAAAAACAAAACCAAAACCATGATGAAGACTTAGTCATATTAAACATGCCTCTTAAAGATCACATATTGAGCCTGTTATATAGCTCAAATGTACAACACCCGTGGATCATTATCTTATTATTTACACATTTTAAATCACTATAGAGGCTTTGCACCATCACGTGACTCCATAGCAACGGTAACTACGCCGCCATGACACTGGGCACGCTACATCAAACATGGCGCTAAACAGAACGAGTGTGTTCCATCTCTCCCCAAATATCTTAAATCTCTAGCCTCAGATGAGCGAAAAAAACTACCTGGAAAAGCTAAAATCAATCTCTAATATTTATCCGTACAATGTGAGCACCAATTTCTACTCAGATTCAATAGAATCATGGCCAGAAGTAGAATTTCCGGATACATCAAACTACTTGATCTTTGTGACCAGCAGCTAAACCAAAGACCAGATCAAGGCTTATAAAAGTATAAAACTTATATACGTATAAAACTTTAGTTTTTCAGGCTCTTTCTCTAAACTTTCACAGCTCATAAATTCTTCTTTGCCTCCTGTAGTAGCGGCTTGATTCTCCATGATTTCCATATCCAAAAGAAAGAGTTCCATTCGTAAAAAGCGATTAATTCTAGAAGACATCGTTGTTAATAAAGAAAATGTGGGTCCTATGGTGAGTGACATGGCTCTATGCCAGTTGGAAAACATCGTTTCTACTGCCACTCAGACTGTAAATGTGACGATGATTTTGACAGAAACACAAACAGAACTCTCTCTTTTGGATATTGAAATCATGGAGAATCAAGGCACTACTACAGGAGGCAAAGAAGCATTTATGAGCTGTGATAGTTTAAAGAAAGAGTCTGAAAAACTAAAGTTTTATACTTGTATAACTTTTATACTTTTATAAGCCTTGATCTGGTCTTTGGTGTAGCTACTGGTCGCAAAGATCAAGTAGTCTGATATATCCGGAAATTCTACTTCTGGCCATGATTCTATCGAATCCGAGTAGAAATTGGTGCTCACATTGTACAGAGCGATATTTGAGATTGATTTTAGCTTTTCCAGGTAGTTTTCGTTCATCTGAGGCTAGAGATTTAAGATATTTGGGGAGAGATGGAACACACTCGTTCTGTTTAGCGCCATGTTTGATGTAGCGTGCCCGGTGTCATGGCGGCGTAGTTACGGTTGCTATGGAGTCACGTGATGGTGCAAAGCCTCTATAGTGATTTAAAATGTTTTAATGAAGAAATAGTCCGGAGTCTACCTCTGTAGAAAGATGCAGTACCCAATGGGAGCTCCTATCGCCTTACACGTCATCAGAGCAGAGCAGAGTTAGTTTTGTGGATTTGTTGGGGCCGGTGTGTAAAAGGCTCATGTTGTGCACGCCACAGAAAGCCGCCCTCTGCAGACAGACGCACAGGCATCTGCACAGACACCTGTCCCAGGGCCTCTGAGGGCCTCTGTGATGCCCTCTGAATAAAACGTAAACCTTCTTTGTTCTTGGCTTCCTTTTCAGCTTGTCTGAAGAGGAGATGTCGATTTACAGAATCATCCACAATAAAAGAAAGCAGTAAGAGCAAGATTTGTCTGCGGCAAGTATTTTGTGTCACCATTGGGGTCAGTGCAAATGGGCCCTGATCACTCTGGAGCAGCGCATACTTATCACTGCATTCAGGCTCAAACACACTGACACCCCTACTTTGTCTCATACGTACCTTGAGGATGATTTAATAAAGTTAAACATACTCAAAAAAATAAATAAAAATAAAACAAACATGATGAAATACTAGGTTTATTAAAGCTGGGTCCTTGCAAGGCGCAAGGCACGCCCACATCACCCATGCTGACATATCACCACCTACAGATCACAGGCATCTCACTGCATATTTTAAATCACACTAGCGAGCATTTTTTTTTTTTTTTTCCATTGGGATCAAAATGAATGCTTTATGCCGCCGAAAGCTTGGCATATCACAAATTGAGAAAATAAATGTAAAAATGAAGTTAGTACTGCGCAGTGGGTGTATGCCAGTACTACACAGTGTAGTGGTGAATACAGGGCATGATCAGTAATATGGTGATTAGTGATTAAAGATCATCCAAACATGCATGAATCACTCCAAATACAACTTCCAAAGGGTAAATGAGAAGGGGGGGCAGCTATAACATGATTACAAACTCTGTCACTTTTTCATTCAATCACAAATAGTCTGTCACAACAATTTCACAATTAAAACGGCAATATGTATTTCAATAGTTTTCAAACATTCTCCTTTTGTCTAAGCATTTCAGATGAACAAATGAATGGGAAGAGTTAAGTCCATTGTCTAAAGAGTTCCACAGTTTCACTCTAGTGACAACAAGGCCTCTTTGTTTTAGGGAGGTGTGAGCAAAAGGTACATCAAGATCCTATTCTCCTGAAGCTGCTCTAAGTGATTAGTGTGAAGACTCTGGTACCAATTTATTCTATAATATAATGAGTAAAATGAGAAGTCCAAACTGTCATAGGCACTTTAACTTAATTAAAAATAACCCAAGACACTATTTTTGACCAAATAATGTTTCTGATTTAAATAACATGTCCCTACTAATTCATTATTTTTGTAATTTGGTTTACTATGTATAGAGAACACCCAGAAACAATGTAAAAGCAGTTTTATGGTGTATTAAAAGACAACAATAAAACTTTCTCAAAAAACTCAGAAATCACAAAAACACATACTTACAAACCCGCATATAGTTACCCACTCCAGGCAAGTAAATTTGGTTATTTATGGCAGGCAGTTATGTATTCATTATTTATTATTCCTATAGTTTACCCTATACATGTACAGTGCTGATGAAGAGAAAAGAAACAAAACTAAAGTTTCTTCTGCATTACCCTTTGGGCTTCAACTCTAAATATCGGCAATGTCAAATGCACAAATTTTACGTTTGGAAAAGGGGAAAAAGAATGAGATTTTGCAGATTTTGCCGAGATGAGGTTAGCATTTTCCGATTATAACCAAATTCAATGCGACTAAGATCAAATAAATGCAAAATAATACCACCTTTCGCTAATAACTTGCCCTTTCAAAGGCCAGAGCTGGCGTGGAACAATAATCTTTTATGGAACAAACTGGGAACAAATTATCTTGATGCCAAAATGGAAATTGCTTTATAATGCACTAAAGCCTCGGGTGTGGCTCTGTATTTGAATTTAAGGGCAATATGAGGGAGGATTACTGCATGGTGAAACTGTCAAAGGAAAGAACAGCAGTTTTTTCTGCTCATTGTTGTCAGCATTTCAGTCAGTATTAACCTGGTGTAAATGAATAAATAGGGCATATAATGGTGATTATATAATGCTTTACACAATGTCATGTGCTTTACAGCCTTGAACAAAGCTAAACTGTTGTAGCCACAGCTGCCTGGCAGAAACTGACAAAAGTGAGGCTGCCAATCTGCGCCATCGGCCCCTCTGCTCAGAACCACATTTATGGACAAAAGTGATGAAGCCAGATTCCTGACACCTGCAAGATAATGGCCAGTTGCACCTTAATGCATATAGAGAGTTTAAAATTAATGTTCCACACTATGACATTTAACAGCTCTTCCTTACATTTATTCAGTTACAGGTGGTTGTTTAGCTCGAAAATACCTAGAAAAACAGACATTCTCGCTATGAGCTGGGTCGCCTCTCCACATATCTGACCTGTAACTCGGTCTGGTTAAGTCTCCATATGGATAGAAAGTAATGCCATACTGTTACATTACAGACAAAGCAATAACATCCCCATGAAACAAAGCATTTCACGGACCCTCTGCCAAAAAAGTTACACAATGCACCTTTAAGATTTAGGCTTTACTGTTACTAAATATACTAACCTCAGTCTCTCAGTGTTGCTGGGACAACCCGTCTGCAGCCGTGGGCGACAGCAGCACATATCATAAAATAATACTGCTTGTTGCTTAGTTTTACAGAGGTTTATGATTTTCTGTACAATCAAGAAGCGATGAACAGCCGCAACTGTATTTTGTATCGTATTCTGTTACATGGATCAAACACAGGGCTGCATTCTGAATACTTTGAATACTTTCACGCAGAGTTGCACATATATTATAGTGTTATTTATTTATTTATTTGATAGAGACAATGCACATTAATGAACATAGGTATAAAACAAATGTAAATATGCCAGATTTTAGCTACAAAGCTCATTTTCATCCGTAGTCCCTCGACAGACAAATACATAAAAATACAACATACAACACAAGCAGCAAAAACAAAGGTCTAGTGGTCACATGGCATAATTAAAGAAGGCAAAATCACATATGCACAAACTAAAAGAGTGCAATGCTTTACATTTTTCTTGCTAATATTGTGCAGTTTCAAGCTTAAATTGTGTTATCAAGAGTCTCCATGAATCTAAAAGTATATTCTCAGTACATGTATTCAGTTACCGCACTTCCTAACACTATCAAGAAGAGCATACCATACAGGTTACCAAACTTAATAATTAATTAAGTTAATTTTGGGCTAAACAATACTGAAACAACCATCATTCCTTCATTCCTACAAAAGAAAAATCTTCCTCATTCAATTAGGTCTGCCCCTGTAGTTTGATATGCTTTTGAACTGTGGCTGGACACACTGACTGCTAATCCGTCTTATTCACTCCAAAGGCACATAAAACAAGTGATTCACGTAACCTTTTCAAGGGTGCAATCTGCGGCTGGCGGGTCATCTCTGCTCCTCTGCCCCGTGGCATTTGGTGGTGGGGAGAGTTTTTACTTGTGTCCCTGAGACTTTCTGCACAAAGGCTGTTGGGAAGAAGTTTGACATTGCAGAATGAACCTTGGCGGCCATTAAACATTCATGAGCAGAGAGAACAAAAAGAGAGAAAAGTTTGAGATGGATAAAGTAGAAAGAAAAAACACTTATCCCACCCCCTCACATGCTCTCGCAAATTTCATCATCTTGCTTAAATTATTTTTCTCCTTTTTACATATTTCTTCAGAGCAAAATTCCAATGAACGGAAGATAAAAAAAGAGGGAATTGGAATTAGGAGAAAAATTGAATATTAAATAATAACTCTACACTCAATTTGATTTATTGTGATAGTGTTATTTTATGGTCTACAGTGGTGTAATTATGCCAGGGTCCCATTTATTTCATTTGACAGGCAAAATGGCAGGTCTATATAGTACTAACGATAAGCTTCTCACAGTTCTATATGTACAATGCAAAGCCAACTATTTTCTGTGTTTACTTAAAACCCTCTTTGTCTGTTACACCTGGCCTGAAAAGACCACTGGATCTTTATTATCCTGACTATCTATTTCCCTGTGGAGCCATTATACTGTTTAGCCTTATCTTATCTTTAAACAAGGGGGAACTAAACGGCGCTCCCTTAGCCCTATCCGGAGAGGCAGAGGAGAGGCCGGACTCTCTGGGACAACTTGAGTCACCAGAGACGGAGCGGGTGAGTAAGCCTCAGGCACCTGGATCTGTGTCTCGGTGCAGCTTGGGTGGAGAGAATGGGTGATTGCACAAAAAGCTCCAGTAGATTTTGGGCAGGAACTACAGAGTCTGGTCTTCTTTGGATGGGTTTGGGAAAGTTTAGCCAGGTAAGTTCAAGTGAATTTTACAACAGTAAACTATGGTGAAATTATAAAACAGGTTTGCCGATTTAAAATGTGGTATGGTTTGCTCCATCTTCTTGACAGTGTTGGGAAGTAACTGTCTGCTCCCATTTTTGCCAGTCAAAAAACAGGGTCACCAGCTAGACTTTAAAGACTGAAGACAATTTTACAGAAAGAGAAAAGAAACGCTCACTCAAAGAAACCGTCCGACACTTATACGTGGAAAAGATGAACATCTATCTCCATGGAAACAAGCTGGTGTTATAAGCAAGTTACAAGTCAAATCTGTGGAGAAGTTATCTTGCTCACAATGCATTTTATAGGTATTTAACAATAACAACACTGGTAATGTCAACATTCATTATATTGCGGTTTAATGCCATGCTGTGGAACATTTAAGGCAAAGCAATAACATCCTCAGGAAGACAAACAGGCAGGGGACCCTTACCGGAAAGGTTATGTTGCACGTTCAATCAAGTGTAAAGTATACTATAGTAGTCAAATAAAAGAGGGTTGTAGTTTTTTGTGGGGAGTGCCAGATGTAACTACGATATTTGGAGTTGTTGGGTTGTATAGATGGAGAAAGAACACCTTTGACATGGCTACTGGTGCCTGTAATCGACCTAATAACTGCTTTGGACTTACCTTGAGTTGTAAGACAGGTTTAACGGTTGGTTTTGTAGCTCTGTTTGGTGAGGTCAGTGAGCCCTCCTCTTCAGCCTGCTCTTCAAAAAGACAAAAGATTTAAAAGGCATGGAAGCTGAGCTGTTGGAAACAGGTCCCTTTTGGCATTAGCATAATCAAAATTGACAGCACCTTATCATTTGTCTGTACCTTCATTTGAAAATATTGATTTGGGCAGCCTTTCGGGACAGTTTTCTAATATTTGCAGCTCTGTAAATTCCAATTTATTGAGTACTATAAGCTTTAATTTGGTTTTAACACCTCCCACAAACCCCATTTGCTAATGGGAGTGGGGAAATCTAGTCAATTCCTTCTTCTACTACTCAATAACCAGGCGTAAGTAAAGGGTTAGTTGCTCATAGGAGCCCTCTAGCATGACAAAGCTCTGCACTTACGCTATTGTTTTCACAGCACACTCTCCATCAGAAAAACACTGGCATCTTGAATGTTGATAGCCCATTACATCTCATAAATGCTCAATTGGGTTTAGTGCACACAGCCCAGTGGCTACACCCGCAGTAGAAGTCTGCAGAAATGACTTTACACAGGAAAGTTAAAAAGGACAGTGAGTCAATTCTTTTTTTTTTTTTTTTTATGTAACAAATCTACTACATAAATGCCTACACATTCATGGATGTTCAGAAAATTATCATTATGTGAATATGAAAATTGTTTCTTTAAGCCAAGTCTGTAAATTCTGCGTGAAGGTGGATTTTACCTGTAGTAGTTGTTGGTAATAGAAAATGGATCGGTAAGGGGTAGGTTAGCATTAGAGCAAGAAAGTCCCAGGTTTGATTCTCTGACTGTGAAGGGCAGGTCTGTGTGGAGTTTGCATGTTCTCACTGTATTTGCAATGGTTTGTCCAACCAAAATAAGTGTGTATCTCTCTCTCTCTTTCAATCTCTAGTAGTTGGCATCACAAAAGACTGATTATGTTCACCTAGCGGCAGGGGTGGAAACTGAAGTGTGAATATCTGTTGGACCAATCACACTGTTCCTCATATTATCCTCCCAGCTAGTCCCCCAGGTACTGCTCAGTTGAAATGTGTTTATGAGCGGAGTCTAGGTGTTTAGTCCCATATTTTGCTCTGCTGCAGTGTATTACATGAGCAGACAACTGGGGGAGTACATGTTATATTATCTTATCTTGTAGTACTTTGCACACTGTTACGCCACACCATTGACCAAACCATGATTCTAGAGCCCCGACGTCCATTTTGTGGCTCTCTGGGGTTCAATTAAAGACAGCAGTATTCCAGGTGTGTCAGTGTGTCGTAAAGTTAAGCGAGCCGACCTAGCGGGGTCCTGTGCTCCAATATCCCGTGGAAGTTAGCGTGCTGAACTGACCATCTGGAAACAGCACAGAGGCCGGGCCAGATGCCGCCGGTCACAGCATCATTAAGGACCCATAGTTGGTCGTAAAGGTATCAGTGGGGCACGATAATGACTTCCTTTAGGTATTGGGAGAGCACAAGAGAAAACAGAGCTGGTGGGCTGTCCAAACAAGTCATTCACTCAATTGGCACGCACCTGATGCAACAGTGATCACTACTAGTACATCATAATCATGGCAATTGGATGTGGATCTGCAAAGCTAACGGCGCTTTTGAAAACTAAATTAATGTTTTGTGTTCTATTGAAACAGGCAAATCAGACAAGGACTTAATTTACTCCTTTCAAAATAGCCCATAAAGTCTCAAATGTCTGACTAATTGCCTTTTTGTAGTGAAAAGTTTAGGTCTAGATGTCCTTGTATTGTTTTATATTGTCTTCCATATCCATAGAAATGAACTTTTTTCTTTTTGTTCTGTTGCAATGGATTTGCTCCCAGACATTTTCATATTTAATTTTCACACTGAACAGTTTGCACTAATGTTTAATTATGTGTAATATTATGTTTAGTCTTAAACAAAAGTAAAAGAAAAATATAGCTGCAAGCGGCAATGATCGACCCTCGCGTGCACCTCTGCGCAAATGCCGATCCCGCAAACATGGCACTGCACACTAATCCTAATATCTGTAAACCCGAACCTGCCATTTTTCTAAATTTTGGTGTGTATTTATTTTTAAAAATAAAATAAAAATCTAAGATGGTGGACTTGTGGGTTTGTAAAGGGGCATGGTCACAATATGCATCTGGCTACAAAATTTGATTTGGCTTCGCAAACGTTTGTGTAAGAACATCATCCCATTGTCAAGAACAGATTTTTGGCTTGTCAATGCAATGTGAGATGGAGTGTGGGCCTTACTGAGTTTTTTTAAATCGAGACCATGTCACGAATATATGTACCAAATTTTGTATTTCTATGACAAATACTATGTTATCGTTCCATACAAATTGCCTACTGCACCCATGTTTGTATTTTGTTACATCAATCTGGTCAACGTCGGGGTGTAAACCTACAATTCAAATTTGAGTGAAACTGGCCAATGTTTGTGCGATTTGGTGATTTTACCATTAGAATAACATGGAGTTTACGTCACCGCTATGGCGACGCCGTAAAAAATATGGAATGGGTGGGTTGGATATTAAATTTAAATATTAAATTTTTCTTGTAGGGGGTCGCTAATGCTAATTTATTTTACATTCAGTAGCTTTAGTGCAGAGTTAACAACCGACTAAAATTTCACAGAAATTGGAGTTTGTCAATTTCTACTAAACTAAAGATAGACTATGAGTTAATTCTAAAACCACCACTACATGATGTCACAAGGTGGCAATCTAGACATTCTAATAATAAAGGTTTACTCAAACATGTGTGATCAAGATAAAGGCGGCAAGTTTTACACCAAAACAACCTTCTCCATTTGTCCCGGCTGGGGACAGAGGGACACAGCGCCCTCTGTGGCTGGATTAGACCCACCGCCCGTTCTTTTGTAAGGTTAGTATGTTAATAAGTGTGTGCAGATGCAGATTCTCACCACAAACAGCAGCCTCTGTGACCTGTGAAGACTAGTTTAAAAGTTTAGGTTAAACAGTTTAGATCTGCAATGAGAAGAGATTTCAGAAGAGTTAGGCTTAGAATCATCAACACATACAAAAGGGCAGTAATGACCCACAACATCAATAAGACAATAAATTCAAAAGGTCAACATTTCAAACTGGTTTAAGGTTAAAATGAACAGACCATTAACAATGCAAACCTGTGGAAGAGTTTGAGATTAGAATAACCAATATTTCAGTTCAGTGCAAGGGTTTGGACCAGAGCCATTACACTTTGAGTTCAGATCAAACAAAGTACAAAACACATTCAAAAACCCAATATTGTTAGTTCAAACCTGGTTTTAACGCTAAATGAAGAGAAACAAAAATCAATTAAACCTGTGGAAGTTAGGAATAACCAGTTTTTCAGTATAGTGTAAAGGTTAAGACCAGTTAGTTTTGACAAAAACAAATACAAAACACACTGCATTCAGAGTGCCAAGGTCAGTCTCTTGTCTGAACCAGTCTTAGTGTCTGGAATAGACTAAGCAAAGTGAAAAAAAAAATTAAACCTGTAGAAGTGTTTCAGAGGTTTTAGTCACAGACCCACGTGACCATCACATGTTTTACCAGTGTTTAAATCTGGTCCACGTTTAGATGATATCAGACCAAAGACACACAGTCTCCATAAAAGTGTCCCAATGTTTAGAATCTGGCATACACCAGTTTAGGCCCAAAATCAAAGCCTTAGAGAGGAACATAAGAATCCTCGGAATATTCAAACCTTGTTTTGAGATTATACGAGGTTCACAGAAAAAAAAAGTACAATACAATACAAATACTTATCGGGTTTAAGTCTGCATGGACAGTCCAAGAACACATTTAAAACCAGCAATAGCAAGAGATCATCCCTGTAAGATTATTTCAGTCACAAACCAAACGTTCAAGCGTTTGGGTTTGAACCATTACACTCAGTCGATGTGCTCACTCTGGACCACAAAGTCACAAGGGAAAAAAAACACAGAACAACAATGACCTCAAACCAAGACTGACAGAATATTCACAGTTTGTAATGTATGTATATAATCCTCCATTAGTACGGTGGCTGAGTGGTTTGCACTCACATGTACAGTAGCAGCTCACTGCTCACATGTTAATGATAAGTTGGTTAAATACAAAGAGAGAATTTCCTTCACAAGGGATTAAGAAAAGTAAATTCAACTTGATTTAATATTATCAGGTTTGAAGATTTCTCCATTTGGTTCCATTTTGTGCCATTTCCTCAGCTTCCAACCTTTGTCTTTCCTTCCTTTGGGGTCCCATGATCAACATTCAAACTTTTTTCTTTTCTCCAGATTAGTCCCAGGACATGTTTGGTTGTGGAATGTCTGCAAATCAATCTTTTTTGTCCCAAAATATAATGGTTTAGTCACTGTTCAATTTTTGCTCTTTCATAGTTAGCTCCACAGCACTCCATTTTTTTGCTTTGACATTGACATATCTGGTGCTGAATTTTTGCACTCCAAGGTGTTTTTTCTTTGGGTTACTTAAGTTTTTGTATCCATTTTAAATTATATATAGACTCTTTATTCATTACATATTTTGGGCTATATCCTAAAAAAAAACAAAAAAATCCATTCTTGATAGGTGCAGCAGTTACTTCATCTCCTGGGTCCATTTTGGCTTTTTGACTTCAAATAGAGGTGAAGTTCATTTTTCAGTAGTCCACACTCTGTATGAGGCCAAATATCACAGAGCAATCTGTAAAGGTTAGATTAGCATGTTAATGTTAGACACCACTCCACCACCACCACACCACGTGTAAATTATATGTCACAGTAGCATTTAGCTTAGCAGTACACAATTACAGCTAGCATA
This sequence comes from Scartelaos histophorus, assembly GCA_000787155.1. Taxonomy (NCBI): domain Eukaryota; kingdom Metazoa; phylum Chordata; class Actinopteri; order Gobiiformes; family Gobiidae; genus Scartelaos; species Scartelaos histophorus. The sequence goes on along the minus strand of KN500567.1, from coordinate 2,718 downwards.
GTTTAACTTAGCAATGTTAAAAATGTAAGGGCTAGCCAATAGCATTGTATATGACAGACATGTTTAGCCTTAGCTGTTAACTTAAAAACCTGGTACAGTTCTGCAGATGATTTTCATGTCTTACAACTTTAAGTAGATTTAGCTTTAGCTTGTATTATAAACAAATAGCCTTTGAAATAAAAATAATAAATCAGCTCCCTGTTA